>PVKA01020157.1:0-40801 GCA_004027165.1 Ctenomys sociabilis | reverse complement strand
AAAAAAAAAAAAAAAAAAGAAAGAAAAAAAAGAAAGAAAGAAAAGAAAGGAGCAGTTAATGCTTACAATTTTTGATTTTACTTTGATTTTTTTTTCCTGTCTTGAATTTTTTATAACTTCTTAGTTATTTTTTTTCAAACAAAACTTATACATTTATATCTGGTAATCTGAAAAACTAATTTGCACACAGCATCATGTAATACAGCAACCATCGTTGGATTCCTATTACTTTGCTTAGTAAAATCTTGTATCATGTATAATGCTGTTTTCCTCCATCACAATTTTGTATTCTTTAATAATAATAATAAACCGGAGGGAACACAACTCAGGCATCTGCGTGAGTAAGACTCTCTACTGCACCCCCCACGAGCCCTGCAACTCCCCAGAGCCCCTGCCCCCAGGCCCGCTGAGTGAGTGAGAACTTCTGAGACTCACTCAGATCCAATCTCAATGAGATTGAGACTCACTCAATCCAGCCTGGCCGATGAATGTGTGGGAAACCTTTCGGTTTCCCCGCACGATGCGCCATCGGGAGCCCCCGCCCCCAAGACCTCCGAGCCAGTCAGAACTTCTGAGACTCTCACGCTCCATCCAGCCCAGCCCGGGCTGCTCCCCAGAGCGCCCAACCCCAAGCTTCCCAAGTAAATGAGAATTTTTGTGACTCTTCTGGCCCCTCATTCCAGCCCAGCACATACCAGTGAGTGTGTGGGAGAGCTTCCGCACTCCCCAGTGCTGCCTGGGACTGGGGCACAACAGAGGGGAACCACAGGCTCACAGTTGTGCCAGAAGGGCTGCAGCAAAAAGGAGATGAACACAACAGCTAGATCCAGGCCAGGCATAACTGGATAATCTCAAACTTAATAGATCGGCACCCAAATCTCACTATGCACTAAGGTTGTAACTGCACCAAAACTGTACACCAAAGTCAGAGGTCAGTGCTAAACAAAATGACAAAGAGCAAAATGCAGCCAGGCGTGGTGGCAATCTCAGATGTTGAGCCACCCATGATAAGTGCAGAGGACACTAGCTCAGCTGAAATTAATGAATTAACAGAGTCAGAAGCAAAGAAAGAACAGCAGAAAGCTACAGAGGAACTCAGACAAGAATTAACACCTGAAAAAAAAAAAAAGAAATTTTTGAATACATAGCATCTGAAGTAATAAATCAAATCCAGACAAATTCAGGTAAAACATATGAATTAACAGCATCCCAAGCAAAGAAACAACAGCTGAAAGGTAAAGAGGAACTCAGAGCAAAAATAATTTCTGAAATAAAAAAAGAAATCTTTGAAATCATAGCATCCAAAGTAAAGAATCAAATATAGAAATATATGAAGGAAACCAAATTTGGAAAAAAACTCTGCATTAAAAGAATTAATAGCTATCTCTAAAGAAGACATTGATTAAAAAATAGAGGAGATTATAAATATGACAGATTCCTTGAATGAGCAATACAGGAAAGAAATAGATCGCATGAAGCAGAGTCAAAAAGATGTAGAACAACTTAAAATCTCAATCACGAGTCTGCAAAACCATTTGAGTGAAAGCAAAGACAGAGTTTCAGATCTTGAAGATGCTGGTGCAGCTAGTGAAAAGGTGTGAAAGGATCTCTTAAAAACAATGAGGATGCAGGAAAAAAAAAATCCATCAACTGCAACATGATGCCAAGATGAAAAATGTTAGATTAATAGGCACCAATGAGAATGAAGGCGTCAATGCAAATGATATAAAAAGAATATGGGCAGAAGTAATAGCAGAAAACTTCCCAAATATGAGGAACCAATCTAACATTCAGGTAACTGAAGCATACAGAAAGCCAAATAACTTCAACCCAACTAAAGACACACTGAGACATATAATAGTCAAGATCCCAGAAATCCAACACAACAATAATATACTGAAAGTCACTAGAGAAAAGAAGCAGATCACATTCAAAGGAAAACCCATCAGAATTACAGCCAACTTTACTTCACAAACCATGAAGAGAAGTCATGAAAACAAATTCCAGCCCAGACTACCATACCCTGCAAAACTCTCTTTCAAGTTTGATGAAGTGAAATACTTCCATGACAAAGAACAGCTAAAGAATTTCATGACAACAAAGCCATCCCTACAGAGGCTACTGAAAGATGCTCTAGAGAGAGACCACAATGACCAGAACTCCACAAACGAGAACAGAAAGAACCCACTAAATAGGGCAAACACTTAAACACAGGACAGAAAGGAGTAAACAACAGCAGGTAAATAACATGACAATCATAAGTCAACACATTTCAATTATAACCATCAATGTAAATGGTGGTTCACTCAACTCACAAATTAGGAGAAATAGACTGGCACAATGGATGAGGAAACAAAATCCAATGGTATGCTGTACACAAGAAACACACTTAACTCAAAAAGGCATTCATAGGCTTAACGTCAAAGGATGGAAAACAATAGTACATGCCCCAGCACCTCAGAAAACAGCAGGAAGAGCAATTCTGTTCTCAGACAGTCTCCAGTTCAAACCAAGAAGGATCAAATGACACAAAGAAGGGCACTATATGCTGGTTAGGGGGAAAATTCAAGAGGAAGATGTAACACTCATAAATATCTATGCACCAACCACAATTACACAGGATCACCCAATTATATAAGACAAATCTTAATGGACATGAAAAATCTAATATCCAAGACCACAATCTTAACAGGAGACCTTAATACCCACTTATCTCAAAAAAAAAAAGGTCACCAGACAAACATTTAGCAAGAAAGTAGCAGAACTGAACCAGAGCCTGGAACAGATGGACCTGGTGGACATATACAGAATGTTCCACCCAACTACAACTGAATACACACTTTTTTCAGTTGCACATGGGTCATTTTTCTAAAATAGACCATACACTAGTCCATAAGACATGCTTAAGTATATGCAAAAAAACAGAAATTATCCCATGCATATTATCTGACCACAGTGCAATGAAACTGGAAATAAATGACAAAAGAAACAAGAAAAATCCACTAAATTCATGAATTAAACAACACCCTACTCAGCAATCAATGGGTCACAGATGAAATTAAACAAGAAATTCAACAATATCTACAGTTCAATGAAAATTCAAGCACAACTGACCAGAATTTATGCGATGCGAAGAAAGCAGTTCTCCGAGGGAAGTTCATAGCTATGAACTCACACATTAGGAAAACAGGATGGGAACAAATTAGCACCCTAATGTTGCACCTCCAACAACTAGAAAAAGAAGAGCAAACGAAACCCAGAGTGCAAAGACTGGAAGAAATCATAAAGATTAGAGCAGAAATTAATTCAACTGAGATGATGAAAACAGTTCAAAGAATCAACCAATGAAAAAGCTGGTTCTTTAAAAGACTAAATAAAATCAATAAGCCCGTAACTAACCTCATCAAAAAGAGGAAAGAAAAATTCAAATACAAAGGAATAAGGAATGAAAAGCATCTAATCACCACAGACACAGTGGAAATTCAGAAGTTTATCAATAGCTACTTTTAGAGTCTCTATGCTTACAGAATAGAAATGGACAGATTCCCCAAAAGGTACAAATTTCCAAAACTGAACCAAGAAGATAGAACATTTCTCAATAGGCCAATAACAGCCAATGAAATATGAAATGTAATAAAAAGCCTGATGACAAAGAAAAGTCCAGGTCCTGATGGATTCACAGCTGAATTCTACAAGAAATTTATAGAAGATATAATCCTTACACTCCTCAAACTCTTCAATGAAATTGAAAAGGAAGCAGTCCTCCCAGAATCATTCCTGGAGGCAAGTATTATACTGATTCCAAAAACAGAGAAAGATACAACCAAAAAAGAGAACTACAGGCCAATCTCCCTCGTGAACATAGGTGCAAAAATCCTCAATAAAATCCTAGGAGGACCAGGGAGATGGCTCAGTGGAATAAGTGCTTCCCTGGCAAGTACAAGGACCTGAGTTCAATCCCTGGTTCCACAAATAAATAAATAAATAAATAAAATAAAATAAAATCCTAGGAAATAAAGTGCAGCAAATCATCAAGAAGATCATACACCATGACCAGGTAGGATTAATCCCAGGGATGCAAGGATAAGTCAATATTCAAAAAATCTATAAATGTAATGCACTATATTAATAGACTGAAATCTAAAAACCACATGATCATCTCAATTGATGCAGAAAATGCATTTGACAAAGTCCAACACTCATTCATATTCAAGGTCCTACAGAAAATTGGGATAGAAGACCTCTACTTCAATTTGATAAAAGCCATCTGTGACAACACAACAACTAATACAATTCTAAATGGGAAGAAACTGAAATCTTTTACTCTTAGATCTGGTACAAGACAAGGATGTCCTCTATCACCCCTCCTATTCCATATCATTTTGGAAACATTAGCTACAGCCATTAGACAAGAGGGAGAAATAAAAGGAATAAGAATAGGTAAAGAAGAAGTTAAATTATCACTATTTGCAGATGACATGATACTTTATTTGGAAGACCCAAAAAAAGTCCACCAAGAAGCTCCTAGCATTGTTACACAAATTCAGTAGCATAGCAGTATAAAGTCAATACTCAAAAGCCAATAGCATTCCTGTACACAGATAACAAACACACTGAGCGGTAAACTATAGAAATAATACCTTTTACAATAGCACCGAGGAAAATGAAATACCTTGGAATTCACTTAACCAAGGAAGTCAAAGATCTTTTCATGGAAAATTACAACACCCTAAGAAAATATATCATAGAGGATTTCAGAAAATGGAATGATATTCCCTGCTCTTGAATAGGAAGAACCAACATCGTGAAGATAACCATACTCCCAAAATTGTTGTACAGATTTAACTCAATGCCTATCAAACTGTGACCAACATATCTTCCAGACCTCGAGAAATTGTTCCTAAAATTTATTTGGAAACAGAAAAGACATAGAATAGCAAATGCAATCCTGGCCAACAAACACAAGGCAGGAGGCATCACAATTTGTGACTTGAAATTATACTACAAAGCTACTGTGATAAAATCAGCATGCTATTAGCAATAAATAGACCTGAGGATCAATGGAATAGATTAGAAGATGCAGAGGCCTCTATGAACACCCTCAGCCATCTGATCTTTGACAAAGGGTCCAAACACACTTACTGGAAAAAAGATAGCCTCTTTGACAAATGGTGCTGGAAAAACTGACTTTCTACATGCCAAAAACTAAAACTTGACCCATTTATCACCATGCACTATGCTAAAGTAAAAATGGATTAAGGATTGAAACATTAAAACAGAAACACTCCATGTCCTGGGAGAGAAAGTAGGAGGAACTATAAAAGACATAGGGGTGCCGGGCATGGTGGCGCATGCCTGTAATCCCAGCACTCAGGAGGCTGAGGCAGGAGGATTGTTGTGAGTTCGAGACCAGCCTGAGCTACAAAGTGAGTTTAAGGCCAGCCTGAACTGCATAGTGAGACCCTGTCTCAAAAAGACAAAAAAAAAAAAAAAAAAAAGACATAGGGGTAGGCAAAGAGCTCAGGAACAAACATGTATTCGCATGGGAAACACTTGAAAGAATTAACAAGTGGGACGAACTCTTATTGAGAAGTTTTGCACATCAAAAGAAATTATCAACAAAGTGAAAAGATAACCCTCCAACTTCGAAAAAAATCTTAACTAATAAGCACTCAGACAAAGGTCTGCTCTGTAGAATTTATAGGGAACTAAGCTATATTAGGGCCTTCAAATTTAAAGACCCAGTCGAGAAATGGGCATCTGAGATGAATACACACTTCTCAGAAGACAAAATTAAAGAAGTGAATAAATATATGAAAAAATGCTCCACATCACTAGCCACTTGTGAAATGCAAGTTAAAAACACTGAGATACCATCTCACTCCAGAAAGAATGGCTATCATAAAGAGATGAACCAACCACAAATGTTGGAGAGGATGTGGGGAAAAGGAAACACTTCTCCACTGCTGGTGCAAATGGTGCAACCATTGTGGAGATCAGTGTGGAGACTCCTCACAAAAGTAGGATTAGAAATCCCATTCAAGCCAGCTATCCCCCTACTAGGAATTTTCCTGGAGGAACTGAAAACATCATATCATAGTGATATACATGTACCTATGTTTATAGCAGCACAATTTGTGATAGCTAAATCTTGGAAACAACCAAGATGCCCTTCACCTGAGGAATGGTTGAAAAAGATGTGTTATTTTTATACAATGGAGTATTATTCAGCTATAAAGAATGATAAACTGAAAGCCTTCATACTTAAGTGGATGCCCCTTGAACATATACTTGCAAGTGAAATAAACCAGACCCACATATGCAAATATTGTATAGTCTCTTGAGTATAAGAAATCAAAAGAAGAAATACAAATAGAAAAGTATAACAACAACTAAAATGAATTTAGTCAGATAGTTAGGGTAAGCTGAACTGCATATGTGGCAGGGTAATAAAAAGCTTCTCTTCTGGAGGGTTAGTAACCTATGTTTTCAGATCAAAAATTGGAGAACTGGAAGGGCTGCAAGGCCAGCCAACATTTTGGCCCTACCCTTTCAAGGTCAGTGAAGACTCAGGACATAGGAGAACCTGTACTGCAACATCATGAAACTCGGTTGTGCCCCAAATTTTCTGATCAAGGAGATTATGGAGCCACAGAGGAAGGTAATCAATGAGCTAGTGTGCCTAAGGAGAGTCACATGGAGAGAAAACTTTCTCTCAGGTTTTCACAGAGAGCAAACTGGTCAAGCAATGGCCGTGACTCATCAACATGGCTGACACTGACAAGAGAACTACAGAGTGAGGTACGGAGGTACAGGATAAACCCTAAGGGGACTTGACTGACCTCATCAGATACAAATGTTACATTTTTTGTTATATAGGTCTTGCTTTAACTTGGTCTTAACCATCCAGCAGAAAAGTACAAAAACAAGGTATATAAAATAAGGCCATAATCATAAGCTGAGCTATAAATGGCTCAAGTCAACAACTTCTTTGGATAACCTACTATTATTGTGGACTGCTGGACTGTGTTGGATTGTTTCACTGAATTCAAGCACCTATAATAATTGAATGACAATAGAATACCCATCTTTGACAGGACTGAACAAAAAAAGGGGGATACAAATGCAGGGCTATTCTGTGCTTGTATAACAACACAGTTAGGATAAATATGCAGTACTTTCACTTAATTCTATGAGAAGAAAGATTGCACTAATAGTGTTTGGACAGGATATCCTATCTGCTTCTTGTACTATGGATAACAACTAGGAAGATAATGATGTAAAAAAGTATTAATTATTGAAACTGTACTATAATTCAGCTTTTAAAAAAAGATAGGTATACAACTACATTCTGTTAATTCACTGAATAAAGGCATGTGCTCTAATAGTGTTTATAAATAGAATATCATATCTGCACCTTGTACAACAAAAAAACACTATGAAAACAATATGCAATGTATTAATTATTGAATCTGTTCTATTAATTTTAGTTGGAACTGTCTCATTGCTATTTGTTCTTCAATAAAATTATGGAAAATAAAAAATAATAATAAAAGTACAAACATAAAGAAAAAAAAAATATATATATATTTATGAAGCGCTCTATGTGCAAGTTGCTATATGTATATCAATACCCTTAATAAGTAAGATTTATTTATGAGATGGAAATGTAGATATAGACTTTTTTGGTTTAAACTCCTACCTTGTGCCAGGAATGATTTCGGACATTTTAAACATCGTATTTCCAATTTGCACACACTGCAGAGATTCCAATGGACAGCCCAGCCCTCTGAGTTCCACAGCTTTTTTGGCCATTAGAAGATTCACTAAAATGAGGGCCGGTGAGATAGCTCAGTGGAGTAGGCACCTGCTTTGGCAAGTCAAGGGATCAGGGTTCGATCCCCAGTTCCGCATGCCACACTGGTCCCAGGCATGTGGCACACACCTTAATTCCAGTGTTAGGGAGGCTACGAACGGGAGGATCACTACAAGTCCTAACTATATCGTGAGACCCTGTACGAAATACATAAATGAAAAAATTCACTAGAATGTATCTGCCTGGGGCCTCTGTGAGTTACCATACAATGAAACCCCCTCATCTCAGCTGGTCTGTCTGTGACAGCTGTTGTCTTAGTCACTTCCCTCCTCACTGGGACCCAGCACAGGACTCCTGGCACTAAGGCAGGATGGGGGGCTTACCTTGCAGTGCACGGCCAGCTGGCCCCAAAGCTGGACTGCCTGGAAGACAGGAGGCAGGGGGTTAGAGGAGGGAGTGCACCCCTCCAGACCACATCCTTTCCCTAAGACTTACCTTCCAAAAGCCCCAACCATCAGCATAGGAGGCTCCTGGGGACACCTGGATATAAACGACAGTGGTGTGAAGGAAGGCACACAATGGCTCCCTGTCTGTGACTGCAGCTGCTGCCACCGAGTGCTTCGGAGAGAAAAATGAGGAATGAAGACTAATGTAGCCTCATTCGCAGCACTGCCTATGGCCTGAGGCTTGTTAAGCCGCCTCCTCCAGAGCCATCTAGCTTGGCAATTGTTTCAAACCTTAGGCCACTATACAGCACTCCTTCAGTGCTGTTGGCAGGCTGCTTGGGGTGGCGCTCAGGCATGGTGTGCCCTGGCCTGAAGAGGGGACAGTTCCCTGACAACCATAACTCCTTCCTAAGGGACAGGTTTGCAGAAGTACAGTCTGACTCACTGGCCTGTTAGGAGCTAAACGTTAGTTAGTACGCTCCGCATATGAGAGCCCCAAAGACATGAGCTCTGTCTACACAATCACAACTACTAAGCATCCACTATTACTCCGCATTTTGTCCACACACTGTCAAATGCTAACACAGCACTGAGCACTATTGTTGTACCCATATCTGATAATCTGAACAACTACTTTGAAGATAATAATACTCAATGTAACAACCACTGTTGATTTCCTATCATTATGTTATGAAGTTCTGTATCACTTTTTGGTTTTTTTTTTGTTGTTTTTTTTGCAGAACCAAGGATTGAACTCAGGCCCTTGCACTTGCCAGGGAAGCACTTATTCCACTAAGCCATTTCTCTGGCTCTTCTGTATCACTTTTAATGTTTTTCTAAAAACTTTTTTTTATTCTCTTTCAACTAAAGAAATGATAAATAAAATTAAGATTGAAGCTAGAAAAACAAGTCCTGGTCATACCAGTAAGGAGCAGAGCCTGGATTTTATGGCAGATCTGAGGGCCAGCAGCCTCCTGCAGCAGGTTCACTTCTCTGGTTCAGGAGTCCCAAGCAGGTCTCAACTACTTCTGAGGGTCTCCTAATCACCAATACCTCTGCAGACCTCTACGAAGCACAAAGACGGGTTGCACAGCATGAGATGGTTCACAGTTCAACACAAGTTTAATTAATATTGTTTAATCAGCAATATAAAATTACAGAGTCCTTTTTATTTCTTTCTTTTTCTTTGAACTTCCTTTTGTGGTACCAGGGATCAATCTTGGGACCTTGCATTTGCCAGGCAGGCGCTAAAGCCCCTGAGCTACCTCTCCAGCCCAGTTATAAAATCTTATAGTAAACTTACTAGTCACTAAGGAATATGGTGATCAGAATAGATCTATTAGGACCATCATTACTTATTATGAGACAGGGTCATACTAAGTCTCTCAGTTGCCCGGGCTGGGCTTGAACTTGCAATCCTCCTGCCTCAGCTTCCCAATGTGTTAGGGTTACAGGTATGTTTCACAGGGCCAGCACAGGACAATTTTATTAGTAGCTATTAAAATAATTATGTAGAGTAGTTTCTTAACCTTAATATTCTGAACACAGCCAGTTGATTCCTTCTTTGTGGTGGGGCTGGCCTGTGCATTGTAGGATGCTTAGCTTAGAAGTAGCCCAGGCCTCCGGTAACTTAGTGCTTGAGGTGAAATCCTTTCTGTAATTTCATCTTAGAAAAATACTTAAAGATAGACAAGGTTTTGCTAATATTATTTCTAAATGAAATAAATAATAAATATTTTAATAAATGCTATATAAATATTAAATATCATTTTAAGCTGTAAATTGTTATAAAATATACTATTTACCATAATTTTACTATTGTTAAAGTATTGTAGTAGATAAATGGACGCAGCTAGAGACTATATTGGTAAATGAAATAAAACAAATCCACATGTGCAAACATCATATTGTCTCACTAGTGTGAGAACCAGAAAGAGTAATGAAAATCTAAAAGGGACCATGGACTCCGTGAAAGGGAAAGAAGTTGTTCAGTGGGAACAAACACTGGGATGAGGAAAATGACAAATGAAAAAAAGGAAAAAATATATTTAGGTACACATGCAAAATAGTTTGAGTAAGTGGATTGTCAATTTCTGCTGGCCTTTTGAAAGGAGCAGTTAATGCTTAAAAATATTTTTTTCTCATTTTATTTTGCACTTTTGAATTTATTTTCTTTTTTTTTTTTTTTTTTTTTTTTGGCACCACAGGGGATTAAACTCAGGCCTTTGCACTTGCCATCTCCTGGCTCTTCTGAATTTTTTATAACTTCTTTGTTATTGTTTTGTTCTTCTTTAAATAAATTTTACACATTATTTTTTCTTTTCCTTTTCTTTTTTTCTTACACATTTATGTCTGGTAATCTGAACAGCTAATCTGAAGATAACATCATGTAATACAACAACCATTGTTGGATTTCTATTACTTTGTTTAGTGAGATCTTGTGTCATTTCTGATGCTGATATTTTTCTATCACTCTTTTAAAAAGTATGTGTACACAATAAATACAGTCTTTTGTTTTAAAATGTAGAAAGTTTTCAGATCATACATTTATTTTAAATAGGGTGAACTAACATGACAACAATATCAACCATTTCTGAAATTGTATCCTCAAAGAAGTTATCTTAAATCTCCAAGGAATCAAGTATAAATTTCATTACAATAGTAAGTCCTTTCAGAAACAAAACCAGTGCAAACTAAATTGAACAAAAGGACAGATTCTTTGGACACGTCATGGACCACAGGCCTGTTGACTTTGCTTATTTAAATATATTGTAATCTTTTCATTAAGAAAAAAATAGTAAAGTTAACAGAATGCAAAATGTCATTTATGGCAATGTTTATATCTTAAATTATCCTGTTTCAAAAGAAAAGATAAAAGGAGGGCTTGGAATTTAATTTAATGTGAAGGCCCCAAGTTCAATCACCAGCATAAAGAAAATACTGCTTCCCTGGCAAGCACAAGGGCCTGAGTTCAATCCCTTCTTTTGCCAAAAAAAAAAGAAAGAAAATACTGGGGCCAGGGAAATAGCTCAGTAGAATAAGTGCTTGCCTAGCGAGTGCAAGGCCCTGAGTTCAACTCCTGGTACTTCAAAGAAAAAAAAAAAAAAACACTGAATGTTGGACCTGTAACTAATCAACTATCACTACATTTGTATGCTGTATTTCATACTCTATATAACTATACAACTAACTATATCCCCATGCATAAAAGAAACAAATATTTAAAGTTTCATCATCTTATCACATGTAACAGATTGGCCTCTCAATTAACACTATCAGCGGTACATGTGTGAATAAAAAAATAACATTAGTACATTGAACTGACACTTCTCCTGCTATGCAAACATGAAGCATTTATTTAATCTATACAGAGTAACCAAATTGAATAACTTAGCTAAACAGCTTTTTAAAAACTTAAAACTTGTCAAATACGTGGATTAACTTTGTATGGAATTGACTTTTTTTTTTTCTTTCTTCTTTTAGACATTAAAGGCTTCATAAGCCATGGCAGGTGAGCTAAACATTCCTCTCCTTCTATCAGATTGGTATATCTGACTCGATTTGTTTGTGCCCTCCACTGACTTCCAAAGTCAGATGGTCATGAGCATCTGTGGGTGAATATTCCAGATTACAGTTTATCTTTCAGTACTACACACTCTCAGAAAGCAAGTTTAGCATGTCATAGACCAATTACCCCCACAAGGAAGTTCATGGAGAAACAGTGACAAAGCTTTAGGCTTCAGACTCTTGTCAGAAGGTCCAAAATGCACGATACATATTGTGAAATAGAAGAAATTGTTCAAAAGGAAAAAAAGGAACTACGGAGGGGAAAGGGGAAAGAAAGAATGGAAAAACCCAAAATACAGGATAGTTACACTGCTTGTTCCTCTAAATTCATTGAAAGGAAAGGTTTGGGCTAATATTTTCAGAAAATATTTATGCCCACGTCTTGAACTCACTTAAGAAACTCAGTGTAGTAATTGTTGTTATTCTCCTATTTTGTTATAAATTTTTTTTTCCATTCAAGTTTTAAACATGTGGCCCAAAAATTCTGTTGTACAGGTTTCTTCCTAAACATGACTGGGGTGCAAATTATTTTCTGAGTTTTTGAAAGCAACAATCTAGCTGGAAAATTGTGCAAAAAAGCAGGAGTTATTATAACAAGGTCAGAAACTGGTTCAAATCAATGTTTTCCAAGCTAAGCAAAATGCTGTTTGTTGTACCATATACATGGAAAAATTGTCATGGAGTAGTTAAATTTTCTTTTTTTTTTTTTTTTTTTTTGTGGATTTGCATTCACAAACCAGTACTAGCTACTGAATATGTTTCAGCATCTTGCTTGTGTGACTCAAGGCCTCCATAATTGCCAGAGAAACTTGTACCTGGCAATCTGCCTGCATTTTTCTTGCATGTGTTATTAAGCAAAAATCAATAGCTTTTTCTAGGAGCTTTTTTCTTTTCTTTAAATTCTCCAGTGAACACAAACATGGCTTTTTACTGGTTAAAAATATATTAATGATTTTTTTGTACCTTTGCAAGCCATTAAAGTCCCTGCAATTCATTTCATTGTCTAAAAATGTTTACTGCTATTTCAGTATTTGTATAGAGCAACAGACACATTTTTAAAATGTTGTAGTACTTTAACATTGAATGAAATTCCTGAAGCATGTCCCTCAAGAAAAATTATGAAGGAGGAGGAGAAGAAAGGAATTGCTGACATAGTCACTTGATTATGTATATTTCTACAGAACTTAAGTGAGAATAACGCATTTTTGCCTGATAGTCATTTACAGAACCCAAACATATTTTTACCTCTATCTTTTTATCTCTCTCTTTTCTTTCCTTTGACTTAAAATTGGATTTTTTTTTAAAAAAACAGCAAGCATTAGACCAAGCAATTTTGCTGGATGTGATTCAAATTGTCATAGATTTATAAAAGATTCTCTATAAATTGGTAAACAGACACAACTAAAAAAGCAAGGTGGTTATGGTAGGAATGAAATTGCTAGAGAAACATTGTATAATTAGGATTAAATGAAATGTTGTAAGTAAAACCTACAGTTTGTAGTAGATAGCTAAGTGTTTGGTAAATAGCTTCATGATGTTCAATCAGAGAGATCAATGAGGGACTTAAATTTGAAGACCTGAGCATCTTCTGAGCCCTCCACATAGAAGCTGTGCAGATTAACATCATGGGGCTTAGAGCTGTATCTAGACCACATCAAGAAAAGAACCACAAAATCAGACTACCAAAGAGAATAGAATACAACAATAACTAAAAACTGAGTCAGATAGTTAGGGCAAAGTGAACAGCATATGCTGCAGGGTACTAAGCAGCTTCTCTTCTGGATGGTTAACAACCTAAGTTCACAGATCAAAATTGAAGAAATAGAAGGGCCGCAAGGCCAGCCAACATTTTAGCCCTAGCCTTTCAAGGTCAGTGAAGACTCAGGACACAGGAGAACCTGTACTGTAACATCATGAAACTCAGTTGAGCCCCAAATTTTCTGAACAAGGAGATTATGGAGCTACAGAGGGAAGAGATTGATGATCTATAGTGTGCCTGGGGAGAGTCACATGGAGAGAAAACTTTCTCTCAGGCTCTCACAGAGAGCAAACTGGTCAAGCATTGGCCATGACTCATCCACATGGATGACACAGACAAAGGACCTACAGAGTAAGGTACAGGATTACAGATAAACCCTGAGGGGACTTCACTGACCTCATCAGAAACAAAAGCTACATCTTTTGGTTATAGGTCTTGCTCTATCTTGGTCTTAACCATCCAGCAGAAAAGTATAAAAATGAGGTATATAACGTGGAACCATAATAATAAGTTGAGCTCTAAATGGCTACAGTCAACAACTTCTTCAGATAACTCATTGTTATTATGGAATGCTGGACTGTGTTGGATTGTGTTGCCAAGTTCAGGCACCTAAATTGGCTTAATGACAATGGAGTGCTCATCTTTGACAGGTGTAGACAAAAAAAAAAAAAAAAAAAAAAAGGGTAAGGAAGAACCATGATGTGTGTGTGTATAAACAGTACAGTTAGGATAAATATGCCGTGCTTCTGCATAATTCTATGAGAAGCAAGATTTGCACTAATAGTGGTTGGACAAGATACTATGTCAGCTTCTAGTACTATGGACAAACACGAGGAAGATAACAAGGTAGCAAGTATTAATTATTGAATCTGTGATATAATTCAGCTGTAAAAAATAAGATAAGTATATAGCTACACTCTCTTCATTCACTGATTAGAGACATCTGCCATAATAATGTATGTAAATATAATATCATGTATGCACCTTGTACGATGCCAAACAATCACAAAAACAGTTTGCAATGTATTAATTTATTGAATCTGTTCTGTTAATTTGTCTTGAAACTGTCTCATTTCTATTTGTTCTTCAATTTAAAAAAAATAATAGAAAAGCAGCCCAAGAAATAAATCTTGTCCACAATACCTTTATCAAAGATGAACACATAGGGACAGTAATGGAAAATATTTCTTTTTCGAAAATTAAGATGCAATTTTGTAGAAGGATTAGCAGTGGAATTTCAAACAGTACACATTAAAACCACTCAGAAAAGATGAAGAAACATGAAGTCTCCAATTTTCCCTGATATAGATTGGAACTCTATTAGAATTGTATGAAAGGCCAGCCAGATAGCTCAGTGGATTATAGCACCTGCATAGGCAGATGCAGGGGCTGGGGTTAGATCTCTGGCCTGCCCTGCTGGCCCTGGCCCTGGGGCGTGTTGAGACATCAATTGAGACTGGGTGTGGTGGCGCATGCCTATAATCCCAGCTCTTGGGAGGCTGAACACAGGCGAATCACTGTGATTCTGATCTACATAGTGGGACCCTATAGACCCTGTACTAAATATTAAAAACAAAAATTGCATGAGATGGCCAACATCCTAAGAAACTTGTGAGTTCTCCTGGACAAATATCAGATAAAAGTTGAGAGGAACCATATCTGACAACAGCCACGGACTGAAGAAGCTGAGACTGACTTAGGTCCACATACCACAGGGAGGCAAGCAGTGTGCAGCTGTGTAGGTGTGTGGATGCTCAGATAAAATGTCACACACCGAGTGCCATGTTTTCTCAAGTTAGAGTTAGCAAGTGCTCCACTGTTGAGGGCAGCTGGAAATGGATGTGGAAAGAGACAACCTAGTGAGGCGAGGACAGGAGGCACTGGGTTTCTTACCCCCTCTTGACCCTGATCCAACTACTGTGAGAGGTGGTTTCCTTGTCAAAGAAGATGAGCCATCATCCCACAGCTCTTTCTCCTCAGCCCTCGTCCCCAACCACATGAACTCATTTCAGCACCTGCCTGTCAAGCGAGCAGCAGGCTTCCACCTTTGCACTCCCTACTTTCAGTTGTCTTCTGGTTATGCATCAGCCCTGTCCATTCTCATTTAATTCCAACACTTCCACCTACTCCCTCTTCCTATCTCTTCCTCTCTCTTCTCCTTCACCTTCCTCCCTCCCTACTCTTCAGTGCATTCAGCTCTTCAGCACCTTAGTAGGCCTAGCTCCTCCACAAACAGGTGCTATGTGTGTTGACAGAAACAAGGATCTGAGGAGCCAACTCTCCCACAGGTGCCAAGTTCCCATATGCACAAAACCATAGTCACTGTTGTCCCCTCATCTTGCCTCTCCCTCTGGGTTCTGTATCAGTGCACGTCCCCATCAAGTTCAGCTTTTATGACAACTTAAAGCAGCATCTCTCAGCCTTTGCCCATTTGTGTTTGGACCGCTTTTGCTGTAGGGACAGACCTCGGTGTTACCGAGTGCTCGGCCACATTCCTGACCTCTGCCTCTGTATGCAGGTAACTCTGCCCTCCCCTGCCCCAGGTTGTGCCAATCAACCAAAACTGTCACCTTTGGTAAAATATCCCCTGGTTGGTGGGCAGGTTGAAATTCATATTGAGCCAGGAAACACTGTCTAAAAGTTATCCTTGTTTTTTTTATCTCATTTCTGTTCCACTTCCACTAGTGTGTTTCAATCTGGACTTCCATTTTACAATAAAGATATATTTACTGGGCACACTCTGTTTGCTGGGTGCTGTTAGAACTCATCCACACATGTTCTCATGAATTTCTACACATAGGAATGTTTACCACATCCAATTCAGTAACTCACTGCAGGCCACACCAGTACTCCACAGCCAACTTTTTCCAAGGAAGAGATTCAGGTGTGGTGTTACACACCTGTAATCCCAGCACTTGGGAGGCTGAGAAGGGAGAATCATTGCAAGTTCGAGACCAGTCTAGGTTACAAAGTGAGCTCAAGGCCAGCCTGAGCTGCACAGCAAGACCCTGTTTCAAAAAGACAGCAGGTGGCAGAAGGGAAAGTAGCTTACGGGGAACAGCCGTGGGCCACTCTATTGTGTATTGTGTATTTTTAGTTCTTTTGAAAACCATGTTTATAGCAGCACAACTCGTCATAGCCAGATCTTGGAAACAATCAAAATGCCCATCCCCTGAGGAATGGATGAAAAAGATGTGATGTTTTTATATGATAGAGTACTACTCAGATATAAAGAGAGACTAACTTGGGGCCTTTATAGGCAAATGGATGAAACTAGCGGCTGTACTCATAAGTGAAATAAATCAGACCCACATGTATAAATACTGTATTGACTTGCTAGTGTGAGAACCTGAAAGAATATATAAAATCTCAAAATCTCCTCGGCCCCATCAGTTTTTTTTTTTTAAAATAGCAGTTACTGTTTAAAATTTTCACTTTTGGGACCAGGGAGATGGCTCAGTGGAATAAGCACTTCCCTGGCAAGTGCAAGGGCCTGCGTTTAATCCCTGATTCCACCAAAAATAAATAAATAAATAAATCAAATTTTCATTTTAACTAACTCTGTATGCTAGTATCTGTAATCTGAGCAACTGCATCAAAGACAGCAAAGTGCAATGCGAAAACCACGGTTGAGTCCCTGTTACTCATTCTGTGTCCTCCTTGCTTACCCCATGCTATTTTGAATCTGCTCCTTTGACACCTTGCTTCTGTGGCAGTCACAGTGCTAACAAACAGATATGTGTCAATCTTTCTATGTGTCAGGGGACTGTGCATCTAAAACATATTTAACTTAATATCTGCGATAGTTAATTCATTGTGTCAATGGGAGTAGGAAACACTCAACTACATTGGATACCATAGTCTGGTTGTGGCTGAGGGGATTTGCTGAAGATGGGAGACCCATCCCAGGGCAGCTCGACAAAGGCAGGCTCAAGTCTGTTTCTTCAGAGAAGCTCTTGTGCACCTTCACTTCAGATGTCATCTTTGGCTTTGAGTGCAGACCCTTCAGCCTTCCAGTGCGGATGTCTCAGCCGGCATCAGCTCCCCACTGCAGACATTTCCATGAACGAAGCACTGTGCAAACTCCAGTCCTTCGACTGGATCCGTCAGATCTGCAGCGTGCAAACACACCTTTTACACTACTCTTCCGTGCCTGACTCTGTGGGCAGCCACTGTTAGCCAGTCTGGTAGGTTGGGGTTTTTGCTGTTGTTGTTTTCTTTTCTTTTTTTTTTTTTTTTTTTTGAACAGGGGATTGAACTCAGTCCCTTGTGCTTGCCAAGCAAGCACTTATTCTACTGAGCCGTCTCCCCAGTCCCTGTTTTGTATTTAGTACAGGGTCTCACTACACAGAGATCAGACTCACAGTGATCCTCCTGTTTTCAGCCTCCCAAGAACTGGGATTACAGATGCATGCAACTTGGCCCGGTCTCAATTGCTGTCTCAGCACACATCAGGGGCAGGGATAGCACAGCAGGTAGGGGATAGAACCCCAGTCCCTGCATGTGCCTAAGCAGGTGCTTTCATCCAGTGAGGTCTATGGCTGGCCCAGTTCTTACATATTTATGTATCTGGCATTAAATCTGCTTCTCTAGTAAGCACTAAGCGACACAGTATCAGAGTAAAAGCTTAATGTCAAATAAAATTTTATTGTCTAATGAAGTCATAAAGAAAAATATCAAAGGGCTTTTACCTCCATGATAATATTAGAGTAACCTCAAGCAAAAATATATAAACTAAAGTTATAAAATTGGACATCTCTGTAGTCATTTGAATGTTTACGGAATTGACTATCATACCACACAGCGGTCCATAATTCTTATCACAGGATGGCAGAGAGGGTGGTAAGCTGTTAGGGGTCATTTAGCTGGTGCAGCCTTGAAAGAAAAAAGCTGGATCTAAAAACTGTGTCAGACTGCTGGCTATCTAGTGCTTAAATTCGCCAAGGAAACACACCAACACACTCCCTCGCTGACCTGCCCGAGCTCCACCCTGCTGCCCCTGGCATGTTTCTCCCTTAAAAATCCTGGCCCAAGCTCCTCCAAGTACAGCCCTTGACCTGCAGACCTGTCACAGCCCCACCCCACAGTACTGAATGAGGACCCATATTTCAGCAAGAGCCCGGGCAGTTCAAGAGCACTTTAAATTTTAAGATGTTCTGCTCTAGTGATCAAGCAAAGAGACTAAATAGGAAACAAGTGCTTACAAGCTATCAGCTGAGCTGGATAGAATCAGACCCAACTGCAAAGCACAGCGGAAGTGTCTTCCTGCCTGCGATAGAGCTTTTAGGAATAATCCATCTGCGTGGATTTATTGGTGCCTATTCTGCACTACCTCAGTGCAGGCATGAGATTATGTCTAGACCAGAAAGGAAGGACACGTAAGGCAGGTAGGTCAGAGGGAAGGAAGGAAGCTGAGCTGGTTTAGAAAGGATGGAAGGACAGGCATGTGCAGTGTTCGCCTTGAACTGCATCAAAGCAGATGTCACGTCACAGGCCTTTATTTACTATAAACACTCCTTCTGCAGTAAACTATGTATTTCTAAAAAAAAGTAAAATTCTTACCTTTTCTTTTTTGGCAGAACTGGGGATTGAACTCAGGCCCTTGCACTTGCCAGGCAAGCACTTATTCTACTGAGCTATCTCCCCGGCCCCTTATCATTTCTTTAGCTGGCACAGATATATATATATATTTGGTACAGAGTCTACTACTGGGTCTCCTCCCCAGAGCACCACCACACCTGGTTTAAGTGGCCCACTCAGTGCACCCAAGGGTGGGGCTGGCATTGCATATGGATGAACCCCAGTCTATGCACTTGCCTAAGCAGGGATTTAGTCCACTGAGCTACCTCGCCAGCTCCTATCATCTCTTACATGTTAAAAAATAAACTACCTCAAATATTGTTACCCTCAGTTTTTATTGCTTTTCAGTGATTAATGTTTCCTACTACCGTAGCTTTACATTTCTTTTCCAAATCGTTTTTCTCTTAAAATTGTTGAAATAAACAAAAATAAAGCCAACAGACAGGAGCAGGACTTATGCAAACAGCTGGTGTAGCAACTGCCAACACAGGGGACGCCTACTGCACCAAGCACTGCAGCAATTAAGTGCTCTGCTTCTCACAGCAAGGGGGAGGTGAGCGCTACTACTGCCCGCCTGCACAGACAACCCAGACTGGAGCACAGATTCACTGTCATGTGCTCATTCATCCAAAGACACCCCTGCTCGGAAGAATCAAGGCCAATTCTGTGCTCACTCTGAACCATTGTGCTCCGCTCTACACACAGGCCTGCCCATGCAAAACAATAACACACACTTTGATTTTTTTTCTCATCCACCATAATTTGAAGTAAAAGCTGTCATCCAAACAGGCTTCTTCTAGGAGTTTTCCAGGGGTGTGCTCTCTAGCATTGTGTCAGCTTCAGTAACACGGGAGGGCCTATCCTGTCATTGGACATGCTTACTTCCAAATTATCTTGGGCCTGCTCATGGAGGCCTCTCAGGTTCCCTGTTCTCCCCCTTCTAGCCATTCAAGAACATGGCAACTTGGACACAGAGCCTGGGGACTGTAAGGGGCCTTCTCACCTATTGTTCCCTGGGGCCTTGCTTCCCTCATGCCCTGAGATTCCAGCCTCCCTAAGTGCTGACACATCTTAGGGTATCAAGGGGTGGGAGGAATCATACAAACTCCCTCTCTCCAGAACAGATTCGCAGGGGCCAGGGAGATGGTGCAGCAGTTTAAGCACCTGCCTGGCAAATACAAGGTCCCAAGTTTGATCCCCAGTACCACAAAAACAGAAATAGATTTGTAGTTTTCAAAAATGACACAAAAGGGGCCAGGGAGATGGCTCAGTAGAATAAGCACTTCCCTAACAAGTGCAAGGGCCTGAGTTCAATCCCTAGTTCTGCAAAAAAAAAAAAAAAAAAAAGACACACAAAACCTCTAAAACAAACATTCCCTAGGCAAGGAATAAGAATCCTCTCTACCTTTTTGGATGGAACCACCATCTTCCAGTAATTTTCCAAAATGACTAACACAAAGGGCAAGAGAAGAACCCAGTATATGTTTTCCAGGCCTTTTAGAAAATATAGGGTTGTTCATTTGGCCACTTACATGTGAATTCACATTCATGTGAATCTACAAAAAGGGTGATATTGTAGACATCAAGGGAATGGGTACTGTGCAAAAAGGAATGCCCCACAAATGTTACCATGGCAAAATGGGAAGAGTCTACAGCGTTACCCAGCATGCTGTCGGCGTTGCTGTAAACAAGCAAGTTAAGGGCAAGGTACTTGCCAAGAGGATTAATGTGCGTACTGAGCATATTAAACACTCAAAAAGTCATGATAGCTTCCTGAAACGTGTCAAGGAAAATGATCATAAAAAGAAGGAAGCAAAAAAGAAAGGTTCCTGGGTTCAGCTGAAGCGCCAGCCTGCCCCTCCCAGAGAAGCACACTTTGTGAGGACCAATGGGAAGGAGCCTGAGTTGTTGGAACCTGTTCCCTAGGAATTCATGGCATAAACTGGGGGTGCTGCTCTGCCATTCAGTACCTAATGGGCAACTTAATTGTTCTATAAAATCATCCTGTGTTGTAAGGGTGATTTTCTTAGTTTAACAGATTATGTGGTGCCTTCTTCAGAAATATTTACAGCAGATGTTCACTGTACCTAGTAATTGTGTCTAGTCTTTACTCTTCAGTGTTTTCTTGCTGAAAGATATTGCTGAGGTATTGTGCAGGTGTATTTCCAAATATTCAAATATTTATAAAATATTTATATTGGCTTGAAGATCCTGTAAATCATCATAGGGAAAAAGATATATCAAAATAAATAGAAGTCACTTCAGAAACAAATGTAAGTCCATTTGAGCTAAATAAATTTTTTAAAGCACACACAAAAGAATCCACTCTATCCACTTGAATGGACACATATGAAAAATTCCATGCACTTGAAGCCCAACCATTAGGTAAACAACAAGCATAGGAATCAAAAAGGAAAGTAATTGGCCCCAAAAATGAGGTATATAAAGTAAAGCCATATTAATATGCTGAGCTGTGAAAGGCTCAAGTCAACAACTTCTGCAGACTACTATTGTGGACTGCTGGAATGTGTTGGATTGTTTTGCTGAACTCACGCACCTATAGTATTTAGATGCCAGTGGAATACCCATCTCTGACAGGACTAAACAAAAGAAAGGAGATACAAAGAAAGGACAATTTTTATTTATATATACAGAATAGTTAGGATAGATACACAGCTACTTTTGCTTAATTCAGAATAGAAAGATTTGCACTAATGGTGTTTGGACAGGATATCCTGCCTGCTCCTTGTACTATGGATGACCACTAAGAAGATAACAATGTACAATGTATTAATTATTAATCAATTTTGAAACTGCAGTGTTGGGAGGGCTACAATTTATTTTGCATATTTGCAAAGAAAGAATTGTACCTCCCTTCCTCCCCACTGCATCCCTTTCCACCCTAGGCCCTGAGAACATTTGGGAGATTCATTCATGCAGCCATAGATGGCCTTGCAGGGCAGCATCCTGGCTGTAGTGTGGAGAAGGACTGTGGGGGTGGCCAGGGTGAGCAGGAGGCCTTGCAGTGTCCACTGCAGGACTCAGGGATGGGCTGAATCCAGTGAGGAGTAGAGAAGCCACAGGAAGCTCTCAGCACTGAGCACATGGCAGTCCCATTCACTGGGCATGGGAAAGAGGCCAGGTCTAAAGAGAAGGCCATATCATATCACCAAGTATAGTTGCTATTTTTTTTAATGTATTTGGTACAGGGTCTCACTATGCAACTCAGACTCACAGTGATCCTCCTGTTTTCAGCCTCCCTAGCTTTGGGATTACAGGTATGTGCCACCATGCCCGGACTTGGTGGCCAACTCAATGCACCCTAGACGGCTGGGCCAGCACAGTGTATGGTGTCAGGGATCAAACCCAGGTCCCTGTGCTTGCCTAAGCAGGCGCTTAGTCCTCCAGCTATTTTGCTGGCCTATAGTTGATATTTATATAGCCACAGTCTATGAATCTTGTCACCATAGGTAGCAATAAGTAATACATTCACATGAATCACAAATCACAAATCTGGAGTGAGAAATCACCCTAGGCCTCTGGACTTTGCTCAGTTCCTTCAGCTGTGACAGTCACCACTTGAAGTCCCAAGAAATCTGCTTGTGACACTTCCCCTAAGCTCTGTGCAGAAGTGGCCACAAAGGGCTTCCATGGATCTGCAGGGCCAGAAGGTGTGGATCGGGCAGCTGGGAGAAGCAAAGTCACTCGGCATTCATCGGCGTGGTGAGATGCACTTGGTGTGAGCTGAAGGCTATAATTCCCAGGCTTTTGGAAAACACGAGTCACTAATTAGTGGGCTTACACATCAGTGAACAGCTTCTGGGAAACCTCTGAAGTACTACAGGATTGCAGCTCATTAGAGCTCTTTCTGCCACAGTAATAACTACCAAAAACAGGGAACGCAGAGTGGCCAAGCAGTCGGTGTGAACAACTGCTTACATCCCATGACATCTTGGCTTCATTTGTCTGAGGCACCTTAACTGTCAGGCTTGATAACGTGGTCTGTGCTAGGAAGGAAAACTTATTGCCTCATAATCCGGCAGGTATAAAATGAATTACTCTCATAGACTAGGAGACTCTTTGCGTAATTTAAAATCCTAAATCTACAATCCATATATCCAGGAGTTCATTTAAAGTAAGAGACAGCACTAAAATAGCTTCACAGTGGCGTCTTGCTTTATCCTCCTGTAGGACAGTAGTTTTCCAGAACTCAACTCTCGTGGTTTCCCTGAGGTAAGAATGATTGACAAGATTTTGCACTGCAGATGGCTGAGCAGATGTGCACATAGGTATGATACTTTACTGCAGACAGCCTGGCCCACCAGGGAGGAGGGGAGAGCCACACTGAAGCAATTACAGATTCTATCCAGGGAGACAGGAAACCCAACTTGCATAACACGGTCCCATCTTGAACCAGTTTGGAATGCAGAATAAGGCCATCCTTGAGCCTTGTCAGGCACTGTCCCCATCTGGAACTGATATTCCCACCCCGGGAGCTGCAGAAGGAGCTCCATTTCAAGAAGTTCTTTGCCTGAACAACATTAGGGATTAAGAACACAGTCCATGGAGATAAACAGATCGCTCGCTGAATCCCTCTGCTCTGCCTGCGAAAATGTAAGCAATTTGCTTAACCTCTCTGAGGAACAAGGGATGCACTTAGAATATTTACAGGAATGCTGTAAGTATAAATGAAAGAATGTACTAAGCAGAGTTTGACATATACCAAAATCCAAAAAGAAAACATCACAACTGGTGACCTGCAAATTATGACAAAAAAAGACCTCATTGTTGCTCTGCAACAGTAATATTAAGGTGCAACATAATGATTTTTTTATTGGTGGTATTTGTAATACATAATAATGAGATTCATTTTGATATGATGATGTATGCCAATAACATATTTTGAGTTGTTTTCCAACTTGTTATACTCCTCTGCCTTTCTTCCTCTCCCTTGTCCCCTTTCCCATCTCTAGAAGTTAATAAGTTACATTATCTCCTTTAATTTTATTTTTATTTACTTATAACAGAACACACAGTATTTAACTTTCAGAGAATGGTTTATTTCTCTTAATGTAGTGGCTTCAAGTTTCATCTATTTTCGTGAAAATATGCTCATCTTTATGGCTGAAGTACACACATGTTGTATCCTCTCGTCCACTGATGGACATCTAGACCGTGTCCACTGCTCAGCTACTGCACATTGCACTGCCATAAACCTGGGTGTGTATGTATCATTATGTGATATTGAATTCAAAATACATCATGGAGTGGTATTGTTGGGCCAAATGGTGTACTGTGTTTAGTTTTTTAAAAGAAATCTTCATACTAATGCCAACAGGAGACAACCACTCCACTGTTTCCTTGGATTCATAGTGAATTTTGAACAATCTTACCAAGAGTAGTATAAATTTTGGAATTAACCAGCTATATGAGGGTGGCATTTATCTGAATTCTCCTGAGTGATTGTTATCTGTTATATTCTGTAATGCATCTTGGTTCCTTCTGAGTACTGGGGATTCTCTCAGCTCTATCTTTGCATTCCACAGCTTTATTGAAACTTCCTTTTTATTAATTTTATTGAGAAACAAATAGCAATGAGACAGTTTCAAATCTGATTAGCAGGACAGTTTCAAAAATTAATACATATGAATATTAATAATATTCATAGTGGTTATTCATAATATGAAATGCAGATATTATATCCTGTCCAAACACTATTAATACAAATCTTTCTTCTCATTGAATTAAGAGAAAGTAGCTGTATATCTATCCTATTTTGCATAGGTCCTTCATTTATATCCCGTTTTTTTTTTTTTTTTGTTTAGTTTTGTCAGAGATGATTATTCCATTGCCATTTAAATATTGTAGGTGTGTGAACTCAGCAAAATACTCCAATATAGTCCAGTAGTCCCTAATAGTAGTGGGCATCTGCAGGACTGGCAGTGTCAGAAGTTGTTGACTTGAGCCTTTTATAGCTCAGCATATTAATATAGCTTTATTTTTTATACCTCATTTTTATACATTTCTGCTGGATGGTTAAGACCGAGATAAAGCAATACCTATATAACAAGAAATGTAACTTATATCTTACACAGTTTGAGGTTTAAGTCAGCTCCCTGTCCTCCAGGAAGATAGGACACATTAATTTGATAGTCCTTGAAAATGTGCGCTTCCCCCTTCTACAAGAACGCCTGAGACAGACACCCCAGGGCTTGGGCATGGGCTGTGCATCTCACACGCAGAAGTAATGTTTCTCCAGCACTTCACAAGCACATGCGCCGAATAAGAATAAAAATGTCATCTTAAGAAAGTTTGCTTCCACCTCTGTCCCCTCCCACCCTTCCTCACACCACTTCCAGCCTTATCAGGTCTCTCAAAGAGGGATTCAATGCTGATTTGTGGTTTATTTTATTAAAAATACAAAGTTATATTGTCCAAATCTTTTTTTTTTTTTTTTTTTTGGTAGAACCGGGAATTGAATTCAGGCACTTGCACTTGCCAGGGAAACACTTATTCTACTGAGCCATCTCCCCAACCCCAAACTTACAATAAAGAAAATATGTTAATTAACATCATTCTGTATCCCTGTACACTGACAGATGGAACATAGTCTGCACCTCCCTTCCCATGAGCATAGACGTCTGGGTCACACCTCTGGTGCCTGTGCTATTGTGTTCTGTGCTTATTTTACTTAGTGTATCCTAGATCCATCTATGTTTCTACAGAGACTTCCAAAGAATCATATGCATAGTGGTAGACGTCAGTACAAAAGAGTTTTTAAAATTATTTTGAATGGATTTGTCAAAACTCATGCCTGGAATTGGAGTAGAGGTTGAGTTACCAAAAGATCACTTAATAACAAAATAAAGGAAAAGGTTCATGACGAAATGTGGCTTTTTCTGGCATTGCCAGGAACATCACACAGCACCACCATGGGACATCATGTCAGCTGTGTCCAAGTTCCTAGGCCATCAAATTTCAAAGGGGGGGACGCATGTCCATCATTGAAGAAAGAGTTACCAAAAATGCATGCTCTTCTCTTTGTATTTTAAGTTCTGTTAAGCTCAATGTGAAAGGTATCAATGGAATATTCTGAAGATTAATATTTTTCTTGGAAAGCAAGAAATGCAAGTTAAAACTTCTTGGCATACCTACAAGTGCTGTGGCAGCAGAGCGTCCCTGGAGAAAACGATCCCCTATCTGCTGAGTCAGCCTGCGTCAGCAGGACTACGGTCCAGATCACCTCTGCCATCTTTCAAGTCATCCTCTTGCCAGAAGGAAGACTCTGCCTCCAGCTTGCTTCCAGCAAGCACCCTCCAACAACAGAATGGCAGGTAGGTTGAGATTACACTCTACTGCAAATAGCTGTTCCAAATTAATTTATTTTTCCTTGCTTATTTTGCCTCTTCTATCTCTATTTTCCTATTTCTAAGAGTTCTGAATAGATCTTGTCCTTCCAACCTTAAAAAGTTCTCAACTGTAACAAAAGCACCATGAAACGATTGCTTTTTTCCTGTTTCTTCTTCTTTTTTCTTTTGTTTCTTCTATTTAAAAAAAATATCTTATTTATTTATTTGGTATAAGGTCTCACTATGCAGCTCAGACTTGTAGTGATCCTCCTGTCTCAGCTTCCCCAGCGCTTACAGGTGTGAGCCACCATGCCCAGTTTCAGTGGCCTGCAGAGAGCCTGGAGCTGGTGTGCGATGTGGTGCTGGAAAAATTTGAGGTACTGGGGATTGAGCTCAGGACCCTGGACTTGCCAGGCAAGCACTTATTCTACTGAGCTATCTCCTCAGCCTCAAAACATACTTCTGCTTTTTTTTTTTTTTTTTTTTGCAGAACCAGGGATTGAACTCAGGTCCTTGCTCTTGCCAGGCAAGGCTTATTCTACTGAGCCATCTCCCTGGCCCTGCTTTCTGCTTCTTAACACTACTTTTTCACATTGTTTCTCTTCTTCCTCTCCTCTAATTTTTTAATCTGACCTACTAGTTCATTTAATTTTTCTTATTCAGCTGTTACTAATGATCATCACAGTACAATTTTCTTAGCTTGCATTGCTCATAATTTTAAGGTACCTGAAACATCACTATCTTCCAGATCTTCCTGGGGGATATTTTCATAAATCAGAGCTTCATCTGGGTGTTATTTTTCTGTATATTAGTGTGAGGGTGGGCTGGCTGATTTTGTCAGCTCCTCCGGCCTTGGATGTCATGGTAACAGTAAAGCGGTGTGGCATGCCACACTATGAAGGAGTGGGGTTGACAGACTCCAGCGACTCTAGAGCACTGCACAATGCCTTGCCTGGACCCATCACTGTGCTTTGCTGTTGCCTACGGATTTCCCTGACACCCACAGAGCTGCCTGTATGTATTTTAGGCGTGTACAGTATATAGGTAGCCTACTCTTAAAGGGGAAAGAAAGAGAAAGAATAAAAGAAACAAACAAGCTAAGAGACTTACAGAAACTATAAAAAGGGCTGAGGAGATAGCTCAGTAGAATAAATGTTTGTCTGGAAAGTGCAGGGTCCTAAGTTCAATCCCTGGTCCTGAAAAAAAAAAAAACCTACAAAAAATTGTCATAGGTCCAGGCATGGTGGCCCATACTTATAATCCCAGCACATGGGAAACTGAGGCAGGAGAATTGCTGTGAGTTTGAGGCCAGTTTGGGCTACAAACTGAGTTCAAGAGTAGCTTAAACTGCTTAGCAAAATCCTGTCTCAGAAAGACTAATACAAAATTCCTGTGAAGGGACCAAGGAGATGGCTCAGTGGAGGAAGTGCTTCCCTGGCAAGTGCAAGGACCTGAGTTCAATCCCCATTTCCACCAAAAAAAAAAAAAAAAAAAAAAAAAAAAAAAAAAATCCTATGAAGACATTAATCCTCCCTAATTTTCAAGGATTTAACAAAATCCTAGTAAAAGTCCCAATAGATCAAGTCCAAATGAACTAGGCAATCATATAAATAAACATGTTAAAATGCTGTAAAAATACCCACTATCTACTCCTCATTAAGAAAAGGAAAAAGAGGGGCCAGGGAGATGGCTCAGTAGAATAAGCACTTGTCTGGCAAGCACAGGCTCCTGAGTTCAATCCCCGGTACTGAAAAAAAAGAAAATTAGAAAAAGAAAAGTCAGAAAATTGGAAAAAAAGACTCTCCTCTGAGATTTATTTGACTAAATGTTCTCTCCTAACATCATGAATAATAGAAAAATGCCCTTTCTTACTATTTTTCTTCAAAACTATATTAGAAAATCTAGCCAAAGTGATAAGGTAAGAAAAAGAAATGCAAATCATCCAGATTGTAAAAGAAGGAGTAAAACTGATTATCCTCTCAGGCAGCGTGACTATCCATGTAGAAAATCCACAGGGAGTCCGTAGAAAAGCAATTAGAACTGATACATTCTTAGCAATGTTAGAAGATAAAATTTCAAAATATAAAAGTGAGTTATATTTCCATAAGTTAACACTGAATACATTGAAATTATGCATAATAAAATAATGCTATTTAAAATGAAATAAAATTTTTGAAATAATTAAAGTAAGTCTGTTTGAAAAGTATAAGACTTGGACATTTAAAATGAAAAAATGTTTCTAAAATTTTTCTTTAAAGGCACATATAGAAATTACAAACCAAGGACCATTTCGTGTGGATGTCAGTTCTTCCTAAATTGCTCTGTATGTTCAACATCATCAGTCCAACATTTAGCAAGATTTTAGTACCAGAAGTTGCTAATACCTTTATAAATCCAATACAAAGGAAAGCTGAGAACTGGCAAGTCAGCTCAGTGGACTAAGCACCTGGGTTTTTTTGTTGTTTTTTGTTTGTGGTTTTTTTTTTTTTTTTTTTTTTTTTTTTTTTTTTTTTTTTTTTTTTTTTTTTTTTTTTTTTTTTTTTTTTTTTTTGTAGCACCAGGGATTGAACTCAGACCCTTGTGGTTGCCGGGGAAGCACTTATTCCACTGAGCCATGTCCCCAGCCCAGGAAGTGGTTATTCTACTGAGCCATCTCCTGGCCCCATAAGCGCCTGCTTAGGCAAGCTCAGGGACTGGGGTTCGATCAGTGGACTAAGTATCTATACAGTTCACCCAGACACACCCATGAGTGTGCTTCTTTTATTTGCTAGACATTTCTCAATCTGATGAAGCTGACCTATCAGGATTAATAATCCCAGTCCACATTTTATCAACTCCTCCCCAACACATCTTCTTAAACCTTATTTAATTTTCAAATAAGACAATAACAAGTTACACAAAAATTTCTCCCCCAACTTTTTGACAGTTTGAGTGTGTTTCAAAAGTCTAAAACTCAGGCAAGCTCTTAGCTGTGTACCTCTGTCAAAATCAAAAACAAGTTACATAATCCCAAGGTACAACTACACAGGATAAATATTCCCATTCCAAAGGGGAATACTGTGAGGATAGAAAATAATGGGATCCAAACAAGACCAAAACTCCAGCAGAATAATCAAGGCCTACAGCTCCACGTGTGACATACAGTACACAGTGGCAAAATATGGGTTCAACAGGGCCTGGGCGGCCCCAGTCCTACAACCTTGCTTGCTGCAGCCCTCATGGCCTCTCCCTTGGACCATCCTCAATCTAAGCCTTTAGTTTCCCTCAGCAGCCAGATGCTGGCATTCCTGGCATCCTCACTTCCTGGGGACTCCACCACACCTGCGTCTTCATGCCCACAGCTTCCGGCACTGCTTCCTCAGGGGCTTATTGACTGGCCTTCCAGGCCTTTTGAAAAAATCTAGGTGGGCTCCACAACTCTTGCATTCTTTTTTTTTTCTGTTCTTGCCATTTTTTCAGAACCGGGATTGTACTCAGGCCCTTGTGCTTTCCAGGCAAGTGCTTATTCTACTGAGCTATCTCCCCAGCCCCAACTCTTGTATTCTACATGCCAGTAGAAGTAGCACCATGTGGACAGTTCTAAGGACTGTGGAGCACTGGCCAGGTCCTCATTGAGGCAGGGCTGCAATAGCCTCTGGGTGCCTAGGTAGCAGAGCACAATGAATGAATTCCCAGGAGCAACTTCTGTAGGAGGCTTTCTTGAGCAGGAGTCACTGAGATTTCCTCCTCAAATGAAACAGTGACCATTTTGCAGTCTTGAGTCTGCAATAGGTTGAATCTCACTGGTTTCTGAGATGTTTTGAAGGCATCTTTCTCTTGAACATGTACTAAGTACTGAATTTCTAGATGTTTTATTTTATTTTATTTTATTTTATTTTATTGGCAGAACAAGGGATTGAACTTAGACCCTTGCACTTGCCAGGCAAGTGCTTATTCTACTGAGCCATCTCCCCAAAAGGGCAGAAGGACTTTTTTTTTTTTTTTTTTTTTTTTTTGGTGGCCTCAGGATGCCTTCAGGGCAGGTCTGGTTTGACTTGAGGATCTGGGGATCGAACTACAGCATCCTGAGCCTGACTACTTTGTTTAAGCAGGCACTTAAACAACTGAGCTAAGGGGAAGGCCCCCAAAATATTGAATTTCTTTTCAGTGGTGCTAATCATACATCCTTTGTCCTAAAATTTACATATGGCAACTCTTGGGCTAAAAGTTAAGCCCTTAAAATTTTCTACTCCAACTTTTGCTACCAATTCTCCATATAAATCTGGTTAAATGTAACCAGACATACCCCTTCCATAATCTGAACATTGGGCTCTGAAAATTTCCTCTGCTGTGTCTCAACAACAGGAAAGGTGGGTGACACAGAAAATTGGTACCAAAAGTGGGGTCATTGATCCTTAATCTCAGTCTCTTGTGAGGTCTCAGAACATGGACATAATATAGCTGCTCAGCTTTAGAAAAAATTATTAAGAAAACTATGTCCTTGGAGAATATCTCTTTACAACTGACCACGATCTCTTTTTTCTTTCACCCAATGCTCACAATGCATTTTGGGGGGAGAAAAAGATTGGATCATAAAATACTTAAGAACTGTAACATGATTTCACTCCAAAAGCTGTTGAGTCAATCCCTGGACAGTACCAGATCACTGGCATAGCCCCACCTTCCCCAGCCACTGTGTCCACCTGGAACATGATATTCCATATTCCAGAGGGCAGAAACCTGACAACATGGTTGAGAGTGAAAAGTTCCAGTAAAATCAACAATACTGCAAAGTCATGGCAAAGACGCTCTGTATCTGCATTTCTTCTGTAAAAGTGACAGATTTTCATCTATATCGTTTAGGATCTCAGTGGGACAAGTTGTAAACCTTTTGCTGGAGCAAAAGAAAAAAATATAGAATAAGTACCTGCCTGCCAAGTGCAAGATCCTGAGTTCAATCCCTCGTACTGCAAAGAAAGAGAGAGAGAGAGAGAGAGAGAGAGAGAGAGAGAGAGAGAGAGAGGAAGAACAAGAACAAGAAGAACAAGAACAAGAAGAACAAGAAGAAGAACAAGAACAAGAAGAAGAACAAGAAGAAAAAGAAAAAGAAGCAAGGAAGGAAGAAAAATTTCTTCTGTACTAAGTGGTGTTCACTGACAGCAGAGGTACTGGTAGCTCCTGAATATGACCACAACTGTGAGCCACAGAGCTGACCAGAGCTGAGGAAAGTATGTGCAAATATAACAGAAGACCAGGAACCCAGGGAAATGCCTTCCTTCCTAGCAGGTAACTGAAGTGGCCTAAGCAATCTGACCGAGCCAAGCAGGGACAGGTTGAAGCATCTGATGCTGACAAGTGGGTAGAACACTGCCTTGTTAATAAATAGCTCTCACTCAAGTGAATAGCGACCTTTTCAGAACAACATTCTATTAATTCAACCAACATGTTGCTAACCACCACTTAAATTCAGGATGTAGATATAATCGTATTTTCTGCTCCTTGTTTACCACATCTATAATGTGACATATAAAAATAATTTAGTTAACTAAATTATGGTAGATTATGTCACATTATATGCAAGATTCTAGACTGGATTCTGGAAAAAAATGTGGCCATGCGTATGACACACAAACACTATTTTTCTCCAGCACCGTCAGCTCTAGCCTTTCACACTAAGATTCATCCTCTAGCCCTTTTCATTTTTATTTCTTTATTTTCAGACAGCACCTCACTAAATTGCCAAGTCTGCGCTCAAGCTTGTGATCTTCCTGCCTCAGCCTCCCAGAGTACTGGGATCACAGGCGTAAGCTACTCTATTAGCTAAGAGTAATATTTCCAAATGACTTACTGCATGGGAGAAAATAAAATATAAGAAATGCACACTAGGAACAGGTCACCCAATAAGCAGTGCTAGACAAAATACAATATGCACAGAGAAAGGCAATGAGCACTGGGGTTGGGCTCCCCTGGATCTGATAGTGTTAGAGGAGGGCTCTGAGGAGATGGTTAATTTGAATGGAGACAATCACTTTTCTTTTTTTTTTTTTTTTTTTTTTGTGGAACCAGGGATTGAACTCAGGCAAGCACTTATTCTACTGAGCTATCTCCCCAGCCTTAGATTTGAACAGGACCCTAAAAGAGTGCTGTTTTCAAATAAGCATTGTGTATGTGTCCCATAAGTATTTTCCCATGTGTTTTAAAATATTGTATATGTTTCCACATAAGCATAGTGCAAGCTCATAGCACAAATGGGAGCCACCCTACAGAAAAGAAAGATTTTAATGAGTAAGAACAAATCACTGAGGGTCCCTGAGTTCCAAAATTTCACCACACAGAAGAGGAAGTGGGTTGCACCAAGGCACAGGGGAGGCAAAGCACAGGAGAGATCAGATGGCACCAAAAGAGCCAGTTAGCTGGGATGTGGAGTCTATCAAGGGGAGAACGGGGTGGTCTGTCTTCTCCGTGTCCCTGAGATGATGAGGACCATGGTGAGATGAGGACCATGGTACCTCAGAACCCTCACAGGGGACTGGGTACAACGCTGCTGGAGAGAGAGCCTACTTCCCTGTCTCAAGCACCATTTGGCTTTGAGGGTTGGACTCAGCAGCGTCCAAGAAGCAAGCAGCACCCAGAGTACTCTGGTGTCCTCCAGAGCTAAAACTGATGCCTGGCCCAGGAGGCCGCACTCTCTGAGCCTTTTCCAGGTACAAAGAGGCCATGCATGTCACATGGACGGCAGCAACCTGAGGGCTTAGGCAGGGGATCTGCCCAGAGCTCTGTGCATCAGCGCGGGCCTACTAATGCCAGACTCCAGGACCTGGACTGGGAAAACAGAAATGCATCTTTGTTTTCACTAACCTTCAGCTACAACTTGCTATTTCTTTCTATTACAAACTAGAGCACCATTAGAAATATCTATGATTTTTGTCACCAATTGAAACCACAGATATTTTCACATCATGTTGTTGAAGCCAATTCAAAGTATGTTATCATCATTTCAAAGTTAGCAAAATTACACCTATAACTTACTGTATATCAAATGTTTAAAGAAGCAAAGCAATTGAAATATTTGATTAACTGTTACATTCTAATTAGCCTCTTTTATAATTCTCTCAGGTAGTCTTCTCTCATTGCTGGGACAAATACCCAATACCTAAAATGAAGGAAGGAAAGGTTTATTTAGTTCACAGTTACTGGAGGGTTACTGAGGGTCCCTGAGTTCCAAAATTTCAATCCATATTCAGCTGGCTCCAAGGCAGAGCAGCACATGGCAGAGGGCAGCAGGCCATGGCAGCAAAAAGGAGCAGAGAGCAAAAGGGAGGAAGAGGGGCAACAATGGCTACTGAGAGGAAGTCTGCCTCCCTTAAGTTGCATTCTGGATATCCATCCCAGGTTGGGTGTAGCACTCATACCCATAGTTCCAGCAGTACTAAGACCCAGTAATCCCAGTGGATCTTGAGTTAATCTCAAACTCTCCACCCCATGACTGCATCAGGCTTTGGAGGGACAGTAGACACAAACCATTACAATAATCATTCATATTTTAGCCTATATAAATATATTATCTAGAGAAAGATATGCAGGCTTCAGATTCCCAAAGAGTTCCTAAAACAAAGTAGACTTCCTAGGCATCTGCAAATAAGGAATTTGGCAAGGAAAGCAGAAGTGGTACCAAACATGAAAAACAGAAACAAATTTATTTTGCATGTGTCAAAGTGGTCTGAGGGTAACTGTAGTAGGGATGAGAGAAATGCTATAGTTGTCTCCAAGTAGATTCTCTAAAGGGCTCACTTTGAGGGGGTAACATGTTGATGCTGTCTTCTTAAAACTCTGACAACTGGAAAATGCAAGGTCCAGAGTTCAATCCCTGGTACTGAAGAAAAGAAAAAAATCAATAGGAACATATGATCTGAAGATATGAAGTGAGAATGATCAAAGGCAGCGTCTTCTAAGCATTTGCTTCTAGGCCAGAGGTCCTGACCGTGCTTTCAGCCAGGCCCATCACCTGACTTCGCTTGGTCTTTGAAGCAGTTGATACTTGCACTTGTTCCTGCTTCCCCTTTCTGGAAACACATGAGCCCCCTGGGTTGGGAAATCGTGTGAGGGATGACAGTGTAACAGATGCTCAATGCCTGTCAATTGATAGAAAAATCAAGCGTTCAGGCTCTTGGAGACTCACGTCATGTCAAAAACACGATAGTAGAACTTGAGCTCAACTTCCTAGCGCCTGTGAGGCAAGTAACCTGGCCAGCTTTTAGAACCATGTCAGAGTGCCATGTCAGGAGGCCCTAGTTCCACAGTTTAGGAAACAATAAGGAGGCAAACAACCCTGGTTGTCTCTGTTCACATTGTCTCTTCCTTGAGAAATAAAACTGAAGAAAATTGTCCAGAGAAAGAAAAGTCATACAATGGGAATCCTATAAAATAATGCAGGTAGGAGGAATGCCAACTACTCAACATGGAGGCAGAGGTCGATAAGCTAGAACTGATGCTCCAGAAAGCTGACTCTGATCTGGATTATAATCAGTAAGGCTGGAATATGAAATCAAGTCTAATTATGATGACTCAGCAGGAGAGGAAAAACCCAGTAACTCTCTTAAAGGAATTGTCAGCCGTAAGGTCTCAATACCAAACTTTGTGTGAACATTTTAGACCTGTTACTATTGAACAGAAAGAGACTAAGAGCCGCGTTTATACCACTTTGAATAAGACTATGACCATGATAGAAGAACTACAAAAGCAAACAGATATGGAGCTGTTACCATTGACCAAAGAAGAAAAAACTGGAACAGAACAGTTAAAATCTCACATGCCACACTTATGAAGAAATGGAATTGCAAAAGAGAACTCTAATGAAGAAGAGACTAATTCCAGAGAAATATAAAAAGATGTCTTGTTAATAGTTCATGAGTATAAGTGGGAGGGGGTCAAGGAGGAAGAGGAAGCTTGGTTTCAGCGACTAGGAAGTGATGCCTTTCATGGGAGAAGGACTAAGAAAGGCAGAAACATAAAATTCAGCCAAAGGATGGAGTGGAAATAAAAGGATACATAAATATATATATATATATATATATATATATATATATATATATATATATAATAAAGGATATATGTATATATTACAAATATATACATATTGCAAATATACATGTTACTATATATATTATAATTTTAATTAAGGAAGTCCCTTAATACTAATTTTGAATCTGTTTTCTTTTTTGTATTATTGGGATAATAGACTTTCTAGCTTATCATAAAAGAATGTACATTTTAGTCTGTCACTGAGTGAATGAATGTGCATTGGGAATTAAAGCACACTATAAGCAAAAAATTAAAAAATGAAAATAAAATGGTGCAGATAGCCCATCTGCAGCTGCAAGGACAGGTCTCTATTTTTTTTATTACTTAAGTTTATTGGTACATTCTAGATATACATAATGATCACATTCATTATAGGAAGTTTGTGCCTATGCATGGTATAATTTAATTGTGTTTTTCCCCATTCTTCTATCTTTCCTTTAAGCCCTCTTCTCCTCATTTCCAGTAGCTTTCTTTCCAAATTTTCTTGTTTTCTCATCACTCTGCTTTTTCTAAGGATAGATATTTGATCAGAGCTAAGAATAAATACTCTCAGAGAGAAAGAATCCAACCATTCCATTAGCTCTTTAAATTAAAAAAAAAAATGAATCCAACTTTTGGGTTCTAAAATTATCCAACTGAAGCCATAGTATTGCAAAGATACTAAAAGGAAAAGAGATTTGAAGTGAACTTTAAAGTGAGAATTATCCTATAGAGTACTAAAAAGAAAAAAAAAATGATATGTTTAGGTTAATAGAAACCAAATTAAGCTTCTCATCACACTTACTAAAAGGTCTTCATTTATGGGAATATGTAGTTAAGTAAAACCCCTGTTATGATAATTGGAACTTAACAACCAAAGCAATACAGTGGTAAGCAAGAAGAAAACAAGGCCAGGCTTAAAAGCCTAGAATCAATCTTTCTATTTGAACACTGCTATATTTTATTAGACATAGGGAGAAAGTCAGAGATAAATAGCTTGAGAAAGAAAAAAATGTAAATTTAACATGTTCTTTGATAATTGCTTATGCCTCTCAAATAGAATAATGTTGAGACCTCAATATTGAAAACAGCAGATTCAAGGTCATTCATTTTTCAATAGAAACTCTGCCTGTATCCATTGCCAGAACAGCACTGCTTGAAATTTTAATTGAATGTTTTTATGCTTAGGAAGCTGTGAATAATGAAAACAAACTCAGTAAAGAATAATTCAAGGTCCTTTGGAAATCTTCCCTTCTGGTCAACAAGAACAGAGTGCTTCCAAGTCAAAATTAACAAATTTATTTTTTTTTCTTTTTTTTCTTTTTGAGACAGGGTCTCACTATGCAGTTCAGGCTGGCCTTAAGCTCACTTTGTAGCTCAGGCTGGTCTTGAACTCACAACAATCCTCCTGCCTCAGCCTCCCTAGGGCTGGGATTACAGGCCTGCGCCACCACGCCCGGCTTAACAGATTTAGAATGTTGGTAACTTTCCCTAAATATAACCTGACCCAATACTGGTATTGGAAAGGGGAAAAAGGATTATGGGAAAGAGAGAAGTAGTTAATTATACTCAGGGTTTTCCCTTTATTCCTCAGGATGAGGGTACAAAAGCCAGCTATTATTGTCAGGTTCTCATCTCAGTGTAAATAGGACATCTCACATCTGGCCCAACCCCTGACCATCTCCACCGCAGGACTCTCATCTTGCCCAAGATAAGCAGTCTTCCACCTTGGGCCAGGGGGAGGCTGTTCTCGTGGGCAAAGATGAAAAGGAGAAACCCTAAAGTCTGTGACCTCGGCATCCTGCGCCAGCCAACAGCTGTGCGGCCATGGCCAGTGACCAGACTTTTCATTTTCAAGTGAAGAGAGCAACACAGAGCAAGGCTGGCCAACTAATTCTGTAATACAGTCAAAGAGTGAGGATTTGGGGCCCTGAGGACTCCGCAACCTGTGCTCAACTCCTCAGCTCTGCCACTTAGAGCACAGAAGTTATCCGGATCAAAAGGGAGCAATAAAACAGTTACTGTCGGGCCGGGGAGATGGTTCAGTGGAATAAGTGCTTCCCTGGCAAGTGCAAGGACGTGAGTTCAATGCCCAGTTCCACCGGAAAAAAAAAAAAAAAAAAAAAAAAAACAAGATGTACATAGGGATAAGGAAGCAAATATCAGAGTAACTAACACATAGGCCAGCCTGCTGTCTGGTCCTCCACGGTGCATCCTGCGGTTCTTCCCCTGAACTCTATTCAAGGGAACAATTACTCCTCCAGACGTGCAGACCGTGGAAGGTGCTGAGTGGCTATTGGCCGGCGGAGGAAGAGGAAATGATGCGGCACGCCTCCTTCATTGCCTCTGCTTATGTTTATCTCGCTGTTTTGGTTTTCGTAGCATCTCAGGTAACACAGACTCCCGCTCTTTTTTTCTTTTTTTTCTGGCAGAACTCGGGATTGAACTCAGGCCCTTGCACTTGCCAGGGAAGCACTTATTCTACTGAGCCATCTCCCTGGCCTCCACATGCAGGACTTTTAAGAGAAATAAGAGAATATCTAAATAAATGGAAAAAGAATTATTTTTATCTAGAACACAGAAGCACTATAAAAGAAAAAAATGATAAATTAGAATATTATTTTTTTAACCTTGTGGGTATCAAAATGCATGATTAAGACAGAGAAACTGAAACAGAAAGAAAAAAATGTATGTATATGTAAGTTATCTGTGCACATTCACGTACATATATGTAAATAATGTATACTCCACATTTAATAAGGAACTACTAATCAGACATATATTTTTAAATCTTCTTACACATAATCAGTAGAAAAATGGATGATAAACTAGAATGTAAGGGTTATCTAAATAGCCAATAAAATTATAAAATGTGCGTCCTCGTTACTGATGAAGGAAATTAAAATTGAACAACACTACATCACATAACACATTAAAAAGATTGATAACACATAATATTTGTAAAGCTGTGAAGCACAGATCTCATGAACTTCTGGTGGGGATATAAATAGGCCCAACTCTGGAAGATATTTTGACATTATTTATGAAATCTGAAGCTATAAACACTACATTTTCTAGTAGTTCTTATTCTCTGATATAAATGTGATGAGAATAAACTCTATGAACCCCAATACATAAAGGTAAGACTCAAGAAAAGATAACCCAAATATGGTTGGTTCTGATAAGAAAAACAAGATTCAACCCAAATATTCTTCAACAACAAAATTAATAAACAATTACAATTCCTATGTTATAGTACTATATAGCTGTGACAGTAAACTAAACAAAACCACATAAAACAATATGAGTAAATCTTCTGAAACAAAGTCAAGATGCCTGTTTGGACCAGTGCATGGGTCCCTCCAGGCCAACGCTCTCCTCCTCTCTCCCTTTATCTGTGCCTGAAAGGCTTGGGGTAACACAGAAGGTTCCAGTAGCCTTGAAGCTTCTTTACAGAAAGGCACTTGCATTCTGGCTTTCAATCAGCAACAGGCCCACCAGAGCTAGATCAGAGGGTGGAAGGTAAAAGGCCTCATCCCTGGGGGGGTCTCTCTGTCAGGGCCCCACCTGTAGGGGCTGCTTCCTCTGCAGGAGACCACTCTGGTCAGAAATCTGCTTGTCCTTCCCTGGGCCCTCGAGTCTATAGGGTCACAATGGCCCTCACTCCCATTCCTGACAGCCCTGGGGTCTAGCGTTATCCTCTCTTATTTTTTAATAATCTTTTAGTCTGATTACAGTGCATGTGTGATCTTTCCATGAAATTCCTTATAATCTTCCTTTTGGATATGCTTTTGTTTCCCACCAAAAGCCTGATCCCCACAAAGCCAGACTCAACAAACACTTAACATTTCTAGGTTCAAAAAAAGAAATAGAGAAAACTAAACTGTGCTTTGGGAGAATGGATATATAAATGGTAAATTATAGAGAAAAGACAGGAAACAATTACCATAAAAATCAGGCTAGCAGTTAATTTGTCTGAGAAGGGAGGCAAGGAGGGAAATCAAGCTATTCTCAGATGCTGCAGTATTCTACCTATTTATCTGAGTTATTCTAAATATTCTATAGTATCTATTAAGCTATTCATTCATGTTTTAGTCATTTTTGCTGCCTGTGTGCTATTTTTTACCATAAAAATAGCTCAGAAAAATATAATAAGCAAGAAATTTTATTTGACAGGGACATCTCAATAAATGGTTCTGTTATAAGAACATAGACATCAAGTGTATGATTCAATCAGACTCACACAATTTGGAGAAAAAACAGAAATCAGAAGTGTCAAGAACTTGGTTCCCTGTGGTTCGCAATGAGATGTCATTGAATTCTTAGTTTGCAGGCCTCCTGGTGGTTAGGTGGACCAGAGCAGCTCAGAAAGAAAGGACACCGCACAGAGGGATGAAGTCCACGGGCAGGAGAGATCAGGCAAGAAGGAGAGAGCAGAGAAGAGAGATCAGAAACACACAGACCCAAACTATTTTTTAGTATTGCTAAGGCAGTTTGAAAGATCGGTTTAACGTGGGCGCAGCTCCACTTGATGGTCTTATAGTTACTAACTTCTTGATTTCTCAGTAAAGTAAGTTGGTAGAAAAATCAAAATGTTTTCTTGCCAAAATGATTAAAAACATTTGTAAACAAGGGGATTATAGTAAAACATTACTTGTATTGTGCTTGCTAGCAGTCAAACTCATTCTTTGCCCAGATGAAAAGTAAAATACAAGATATTAAAGAAAAAGAAAAACAGGGCCACATGATGGCTACAGATCGTTTCTGCGTGTTCTGTGTTCTCAGTAATTCCCGCATGATACGTTCTGTGGGAAGATTATGAACTCCAGTCTAGCACCCCCAGGGGCACATATTGGCTGCCACCGATGAACCCACAGACAAAAACGGATGTCTTGATCTCAAAAATTCCCGATTACTTAAAACTCACATTATCAAGTTAAAAAATACCAAAGTAGGTAAGATTGGAAACCCTATCTATTGTAGAGGAGATAGCACTTATTTTATTCACCAAAGGGACTGTGTGGTGTGGCTGAGCCAAGAAGAATGGATTGGTAACAGTAATGTGAAGTGGTCTCTATCAAAGTCATTATGTTTGATAGGTTTTCGAAAGGCAGTAACCTCAGAGGTGTCTTTGAGAGAGGCTTAGGCAAAGGCTGAACTGGGAATATCATTATCTTCTGTATTCTTTTTTCTTCTTCTTTTTCTTTTCTTTCTTCTTTTTTTTTTTTTTTTTTTTTTTTTTTTT
>PVKA01020156.1:8193-31202 GCA_004027165.1 Ctenomys sociabilis | reverse complement strand
CACCTAAGATCATCAATGATAATTGCAGGAGTTAACAACTCATTCTGGAGCTATCAGCAACTCTCATAACATTTTTCTACTCCTTCACAAGAATACATGTGGACATGGAAGCAAATAAATAAAAACAGTCAAGAGGGGTAGTAGGGCCTCTGGATGATCAGAGTAAGTTTATAGTCACATTCTGAATGTCATGCACTCATATACTCCAAGTATTTACGGCACGTAATTCACTAGCAGTCATCTTAAAAATTGAAAAGGTTATTAAGATTATATATACCACAGTCTCATTAATATCAATCATTTAATTTCAGTAATGCTTTGCTTGTCCAGTTAGTTTACAAAATTGTATCTGTTAAGTTCTAAAATATAAATAACTACTCTAGTTTGTAAACCCATTAATTTGAAGAGGTCTCTGAGTTTATCTAGTCTAGCTCTTTTATATTATTTAGTCCAAGGTTTCAGAAAATTCATACCATTAACATTTCCACCAAATAATTATTTGTTGAGAGGAAAGTGCTTCCTGTTCATTACAGCAAGTTTATCACCATCCCAAGTCTGTAACTATACATGCCAATAATCCCTCCTTCTTTCTTCAGAAGCAATAATGTAAATCTCTCAAGTTATTGCCAATCGTCCCCTGAGTGGTGGTAGATGGAGAAACATACTCTATGAAGAACCAAAGGTCTTGTCTACGTTCAATGTTTTACAAATGAGAAAAATGGGTTTCATTGGCAAACTGGTTTCTAGCTAAATACTGTCTAGTAAAAGAAGTGGCAGCACCACCATTGTTATGCTTGAAACATGAACTTTGCGCCAAAGATTCTGTACAGTTTCAGGCCCCATACAGAGAGCACAGACAGGGAATTATAGAGTTTCCATTAAGGATCAAGATATTTTACATTATTTTGGGTTTTGAATTTCACATACATTTGAAAGTGTCTCTATTCCACTTTGTATGAGACACCCTTCCTGATGCTGTGTCTCATTCTTGGGCTAGGACTCTCTAGGTCCTGATCCTTAATGCCAAACTGTTCAGAGTTGGGGCTCAGATGAAGCTGTTACTTCATCATAAGTGAAAAGGCCATCGGGGGTGGAGCTAGTTGGAAGAAGTAGGCCATATGCAGTGTACCTTTGAAGGGCATATCTTGCCACTGTTACCTTCTCCTCCGTCTTCCCTTCACTTCTTCCTAGCTGCCATGTGAAAAACTTTTCTCTGTCACACTTTGCCTCTGTCATTCTTTACTTCTGCACAGGCCCAAAGACCATGGAAGCAGATGTGCACAGACTGAAATCTTTTAAACTGTGACCTAAAGTAAACATTTTAGACTTTTAAATTGTCTGTGATATTTGGTCACAGAGTTTCCTAACACAACAATCTACCCTATTGTCCTTGGAAGGAGGTCAAGCATACCTTTGACTCCTCCCTGTGCCTCATGAGACATTCCCAATGTTAAATCTATGCATGTTCATCATGGTCCAAATCTGCCTTCCACTGACATTGAAAGTATCATGGAGGGTGTCATTTTCTTTGACTTGGCTCACTAGAATAGTCACCCAATCATACTCCTTGTCTTGTTTTGCTTCCCCAAATCTATTAGTCATATAGTATTAAAATAAATATTGTAAATTTAAAAAATTAAGCCATGTTACACAGGAACTTAACATTCTTAGATAACTTATTATTTCTTCAAAAACATCAAACATCATCACACAGATCTACAGTTTATTTAACTTTCCAATCTCACCAAACTACTTGCATTTTTACAAATACTTTATATTCTTTTTCATTTTTACTCTTTAATACATAGTGTGCCCTATGAACAGAACTATTTACCTTCACTTCTTTTTGTGTGGCTAACTCACTAGCTTAGATATCATGTTCTGCATGAAGTCTTCATGAATATGCATGTCCTGTTTAAGTGACCTTCTTACATGGTCCTTTAACACCCTCCTGATCCCCTTATCACTGTACTTCATAATCACTTCTTCCCATACATCTTTTTCCCATTAAACATGATCTCTAAGAAAAGATACTCTGTCCTATTTACTGTTCAATGTCCAGTTCCTAGCACATAGTGGACTGCTTATTTTATATATGATAAATGAAACAATCAGTGAAAGAAACTTGGAATTTTTTCAGTTTAAGTGACCTTTTTCCTATGATCTGCTGCCTCAATTTAAAATTAAAAACACATGACCAAAATACTTTTGATGAAGGCCTGCACTTACTTAAATGGAATATATGTACTATAATTTAAATATATTTTTCTGATGATTTATTGTCACCATTAAACACAATACGGTGCTTTTGTGTAACTATGCCTTTAAGAAATACCAGACTAAATATTTTTATTTTCTCTAAAACTTAAAAGTCCAGAAGACTGAAATTTTTTTCTTCAGTTTCTTTAGTTAACAGTATCTACTCATAAGTTATTTCTTGAGGCTATCAGTGTTATTGACAAGAATAACCTTGCAACAGGAGTGGGGTGAAATGCTGTGTTCCTTTTCCATGTTGCTTTTTCTAACTTGCCACACAAAGTGAAAGAACATGAGTAATTACATTAGAACTGCATCCAGGATCAGCTACATTGCACAGGATGGGAATGTAGGAATTATCTTCCTATGTAAAAAATAAGGCTGTTAGGACACATAGAAAATGTTTTGGCTATTAATAATAGTATCTTCGTTCCTTTTCATCTATGTTCTCCAAGGGAGAAGCTGCTAGAGAAACAACTATGTGCTCATTTCTACTACCGCCATACTTGAACCCCACACCTTTCTTGCTGATTTCAGAATATGCCTTCTAGGGTTCTCTTACAGGGTTGTCCTAAGCTGACATGGCCTCTCTGTGTCTTCCACCTCACTCACCTTGCACTGCGCCAGACAGGCTTTTCTTTTCAGTTCTCTGAATGTGCCAACATGTCTTTTGCCTCTTGGGCTTTTATGTAAGCTGTTTTCTATGCTTAGAATTCTCTTCCTAGCCCCTTCATTTCCTCTTAGCATACTGCTGTATATTCTTCTTGCCTCTTCATAAATATATTCTCCTCTAGGAAGCTTTTCATGACCTTACCCAAGGCTAGATTAAGAACATCCTTGATGATTCTGTGTAGAAGTAGCTACTCATCATCTTATACTCTGATTCTGACTAAAATTATAAGTCAACTTTGCCAAATTTAAGCTCCATAAAGAGTCTGTCACCTGTTCATACCTGTGCCTCACACAATGTATTATGTATAACACATTTTTGTTAAATTTAATTACATTGACAGTGATTTGATTTCAGAAAGTAGTCTGTCATGTAGTACATGTTTCATTAAGATACTACAACATATTAATAAGAAGTCCAGATTACCTTAAATCTAATTTATTTTCTTTTTCCCATGTGAGTTATTTCATTATTTATATTCACTCATTTTGTTCTTACTTCTGAGCATTACTTCCTGCCCTGTATTTCTTGTTAACTATGAACCCTCTAGCACTCTCACAGAAGCTATGTCATTGCTCTTCCCAGCAGTATTCCATGCTTTTGACAGTTCTTTATCTTTTATATTCCCACAGTAAGTGCCCCATTAATAAAGGCTCATCTTCATTCTCCAGATCTCAGTGGAATGTTCTAAGAAAAAGCCAATTTTAGTTACTAATTTGTGAGTATTAATCTACAATTGGACAATTACACTCAGCTTACAATTTGCAAAACCATTACATGTAAGCTGTCACTTCCAGAAGCTTCAATGCCTTAAGCCAGAGAAATGAATCTGGGATACTTAGATTTTAGGCAAACTTTGTGTTTAGGAATGAGATCTGGAGGTGAGAGGTACGGACAGGTACTTTCCAAATCACACAACAGCCTAAGCAATAATTTCATGATCACTCTGAAATTGCATTCTTGGATAAGGAAAACTACAGAAGAGAAATCCAAGCCAGTCATATTTACTGTTTTGTTAAGAATTCAGAATTTCTGCCAAATTAATTTTTCAAATATTGGATAAAGTGGATTTATATTGTCCAGGTTCTTTCTGTTCCATTCAATTCCACATATTCTGATTGACTGCCTGCCTGTGACATCCATGCCACTGAATAAAAGTGGAATGTGGGTTAAAACTAATATCTCCAAAACAACAAATAAGTAAGCCCTATAATGATTAAAGCAAAGCCCTTTATTAACCAAAACATATTTGTTCCCCATCCACCTTTACCCATCTCCCCCAAAAAGCAACCTCCCCATCCGATGCCTCTGACTCACCTTGTGCCTGTGTATCTTACTGTGGTCATCTCTTGAATGTCGTGCTTATGGGTCAGTCCTTGAGGTGGTGAACAGTTTGTGTTTAATATAAATAGTGCATCATAATTATGTCAACGGTGCTGAAGGTTAATGGTCCTTAAGATAATGAGCTTTCATTTAAAAAAATGTAGCAGCAAAAATAAGTGCATCTTAACTTAAAGGGCATTTCACAAAATGCAGCTGAGCAAAATGTGTCTATTTTTGCAGAGAAGCTATGATTCAGCTTCTGTTCTTTGCTTTTATCTTTCAAATAGTTACAGTTTGTATGAAAAACATCAAGACCTTGTTGCTGATTGGTCCTTCTCCATTAAGAATGAATAAAATAAGTCTCCCTAGATCTGTGATCACTGACAAACTAGTATGGACTCCTAGAGATTATATCACAGCAAAAAGGGAGTTTATCTCATATATGACTTCACCAATTCTCAATGCATATCCCGCTCACCCTTGATTTAAAAGTGGCAATCCTCTCAGCCTCAATTATAAGAACCACAGTACTATAACCTGGAGACCCTCTAAGCATGTAAAAGGCAGAAATGATGACATATCTCTTGTTCTTCTTGCAGATAGGATGGGGCACCAAACCTTATAGGACTGGAACATTCCAAGTCAGGCTGCCTAGCATCAACCGAGCCCCTGCTGCCAATCTGCATGCCTCTTATACTTTTTCATTGGCTTATGCTTTAGAGATAATGTTTGCATAAACTTCAAACTGCATTCTATCCTACTTCCATTCCCCTCCTGACTAAATAACTATGTCTTTTCTTTCAGAACATAAAAAGAAAAACTGAGCATTGAAATTAAGGAAGGGAGTTAAGTTGGGTCACAGAGCACACTTTGTGTTTCTGTCATGCAACCTTGAAAAAGATACAGCTTAGAGCTTGAAATGATATTTATGCATTTTAGACTCTTCAGACACAGGATTTTAGAACATGTCAGGATGAGTAACCATGCAGATTTGTCCAGGCATGAGAGATTTCCTGGGACATGGACTTTCAGTGCTAAAACTGGGACCATCCAGGATTGTACAAACTTAAATGGCCAACAACTCTAGATGTGGGAAAGGAACCTGAAGAATGTCCTGGGGAGTGTGCAATAAAAATATCTCTACTCAGAATGGGCCCACAAGCTGTATTTTTCATAATAATAGTGATTTATTATAAGCTTATCTAAAATTGTCCCAAACAGAACCTTCTCTGGGCTATACCTATTATCTTATTTAGTTCTATTTTCTCCCTTATTTATTCTCCTCCAGCTACACTTACCTTTCTGGTTACCATACTGGGGCTGTTCCTCTCTAGGCCTGAAAATAGCTTTCCATTAGAATTTCCTATAGCTTTTAAATGTTCGTTGTTCAGGCTTTGATTTTATTCTTATCATAAAAGAGACCTTCTCTAACTGTTCACCATGTAGTGACCCTTGTCTTCTGCCTAGTTTCTACTATGTGTACCTCTTTGCTTTTTAGTGCATAGTACTACTACAACTGATCTTATAAATCTATTAACTGGTTGATTCATATCTTTTCAACAGATGTACTCTATCATTAGCACCCAGAACAGTAGACAAATCTTAGCATCTACCTGATGAATGAAAGAACAAATCAAAATAACTGCATGAAGAGACCAGGGTCTGGCCAGGGAGATGACTCAGTGGAATAAGCACTTCCTTGGCAAGTGCATGGGCCTGAGTTCAATCTCTGGTTCTGTCAAAAATAAAAATAAATAAACAATAAAAAAGAGACCTGGGTCTTTGGTGTGTGTGAAAATTACAAAGTTGCAAGACAGCTCTTATTTGAGAATCATAGCTAAGTACCTTATTAGAGGACACTTAGACAAAGGATATATTAATATGCATGTTTCTCACAAATATTCTATGGATTATCTTAATAGCAGATATTGGGGATAAAACAGACACTATAACTATTTGGAAGTGTCTTCTGTTATTAATGCAGTTAGAATAGTGTAGACTGGAAATAAAGAAAGAGAATTTACCTTGAAATTCCAGTGAAAAGCCCAGTCTCTTCTAATGAATTGATAGCTGTTGTGAAGGAGGGGAAATTAATCAAATACAAAATCACAACCTTCTGATAGCACAACTCTCAATTCAGTACTATGAGATAGCATAAGTAAAGAGGAAAAAAAAAGAGGGGGGAAATTTAGTCACAGCATATATTTATAAAGCCATAATTTTTCTCATGGAAGATATTCCTCAAGACTTCCTAGATTTATGAAAGAATTCATTCCGTTGTCACATGTTTGCATTATGGGGTAGAGGAAAGCAGAAGGGAGGATACCATGAATTTATGAGGTCGTTCATAACAAACATTTGGATGTAAAATGGAACTGGTGAAACAAAATACAATACAGGCTAGAATTCTTTGCCTTGAAATAAAAAAAAAAGAAAATTTTTAACGTTTGTTTTAACTTTTCAGATATTGACACCAATAAGTAACATTATCTATCCCCAAAGGTAAAATTGGGAGGCAATAAGAAATTCAGAAGCAAAAAGACAGAAAAAAAAAAATCCAAACCACCAAAAACAAAACAGAGAGCTTAGGGAAAAGAGAAGTAGATATTTAACTGTTTCTAAAGCTATAAACTAAAACTGTTGCTAATTATGTATATACGTATGCCTGTGTGTCAGCATGCACATTGCATCTTTCTTTCAACTGGAGTAGGAGCTTATCCAGGGAGGAATTTTCTCTCTAGAGGAATGAGCAAGTGGTACAATTGGGAAAATAAGATCTCAGACAAATTTTGGGGTAAGCTTTTTATGTAAGATTGTGTATGTGCTAAGTGTATTGAAAGTTTTCATTCCCTTTTATGTACTGGTTAGCTTAAATTTGATTTGATTTAAAAGAAGTAAACATTTTTTTTTTCTTTTCTGCAACACAAAGAGTACTCTGACTCTAGGGACACTGTAATAAGACACTAGTATGAATTGGGGTTCATAACTACCTTAAAGGACTCATTGTACCTATCAGATTTAGTGAAATATTTCTGCAACATTTTTAAAAGATAGAGTTAGGAAAGATGTCACAAAATTAGAAAAAGAATTGGAATGATGAATTCACTTACTATTGTATTCTTTTATAATGTATTTTATACAGGTTCTCACTATGTAGCTCAGACTCATAGTGATCCTACTGTTTTCATCCCTCTCCCCACCCGTGCTGGGGTTACAGGTGTGTGACATCATGCCTTGTCTCAGTGGCCAGCTCAGGGCACCTGACAGAGGGGCCAGCACAGCCTGTGGGTGCCAGGGATTGAACCGTGGTCCCTGCTTACCTAAGTTGGTGCTTAGTACACTGATCTAACTCACCAGCCCCACCACAATATTCTTCTGAATAAAAGTCCACAGACAAATGTGGAAATGAATTTGGAAAACATAGTCAGAGAAGACAAAGTGCTATAATAATATAATAAGATGATAGAAAAGGAACAGAAAGACCAACTGGGTATGGTGCACACACCTCTAATCCCAGCACTGAAGAGGAGGCTGATGAAAGAGGACTGCACTGAGTACAAGGCCAGCTTGGGCTACAAAGTAACTTGAAATCCTGTCTGAGCAACATAACAAGACTCTGTAAAAAAAAAAAATGACAAAGACCTGTCAAACAAGTAAAAATTGAGGTTTGAATAAAACTTTATTGAGAGCTGTCAGGATCCTGATCTTCTGGACAAGTATGCTTGGTGAAAGATAAATGATAATACACAAAGTAATAAGATATACAGGGATCTAAGAAGGTCAAGGCTCTTGTGGATCACACCTGCTTCTGCTTCCTCCTCCTCCTCCTCCTCCTCCTTTTCCTATTCCTTTTCTTTTTCTTATTCTTTTTCCTGTTCTTCTTCTTCTCAAGGGTTGGTAGACTGCTCCATGGTGGTGTGCTTGTCTCACATGAGCAAGGAATTGTGAAAATGAAATGAAGACATTCTAAGCAATGAATCTTTGCTTAATGAGAGAACTGTTTTGTCTCTAAAGCTGGAATTTATTGCCTTGATGTTGTGAGAGTGTCCTCAGTTGTGGTGCTATCTTGACTTCAGGTATATCACAGTGTTACAGGTCACTTCACTATAAGGAAATATGATGACCATTGGTATAGAGTTCTGTTTCTACATGCCAGCTGCTGGCTCATCAGGTAAGTCACTTAAGCCTTGAGACAGACTAACAAATTAATGCAAAAAGTCAGTCGATTGATTCCAAAGTCTTTTTTATCTTTTTTTTTTTTAACCTGGGATTGAACTCAGACCCTTGTACTTGCCAAGGAAGTACTTATTCCACTAAGCCATGTCCCTGGTCACATCTAAATTCTTGTGTATGCCACCTTAATGTGGCAAAATCTAAGCCTGAAGGTTTTATGGTCAAAGAAATTTCAGCACCATTCTTTTATGGTTCCTTTGGTAACTGACAAAAGTCAATGGTTGAACAGAGTGTGTAACCTGAGGGGTTTCAAAGTATCTTTTATGTTCTATTCTCTTTCAATTTTAAAATACTAAAGAAAATGCCCTGCTTTATTTATGGTACGGGGCATGAACTCGAAGTCTTTGGCAAGCTGAGCAAGTGCATGATCACTAAGATACATGCCAGCTCAATAACATGTTCTTTATATGATTCCTTGTATGGTAGATTTAGACTTTGACACAGCTCCTTAAGGAGAATTCAATACTTGAGTAAAAACAAAATAGGGAAAAATATCTGAGCCTGGAATTTCAGAATATCCTTGTGTTTCCAATCCACAGCTTGAATCATAAAGAAACGGAGGAGCTAAGAATAAGCCAGTATTAAGAAGAAGTCAAATAGAGAGGTTCTGTATCAGGATTGTATTTGAAAAAGGGTTACTAAGGAGTAGAAATAGGAAATCTGAAAGATAACAGAACATGGATCAGACAGGAGAGATTTAATGCACATAACTCATGAAAAAAGAGCTGAAACATTATGCTTATGTAACCAAAATTTCTTTTCTTGCAGTTGCTACTATTATGATTATTCTGCATTAAATATATAAGTGAATCACCTCTGGGACTTATTTTCCTGCAATAACTTCACTGTGATTTAGTAAAATACTGCTCTCATTTAAAAAACTGTAGTTTTGAAATTACATTAGTTCTGGCCAAGAGGAGCATGCATTGCCTGTTAGGTTCTTCCGGGATTTGGTAATGTTGCAACATTTGACAAAATGGTTTCAGAGAGGCCATATATGTGCTTCATTAAAAAGCCTAGATTATACCACAATAAGCAATCATTGTTAGTTCCAAGAAAACTCTCAAAAACATTAAGCTTAAAGCATAGTACTCTTGCTTATTTTTCATTAGTCCAAAGTAATGAGATAGAAGAAAAAGGATTTTAACAAGCATTAGAAAGAATTTAAGAGAGATTACACTCTGAGTTAGGGAAAAAGAGAACTTGTGAAAAAAGTTTTAATTTACAGCAGTTGCATTTATTATTAACAAAATATGTGGAAAAAGAAGATATTGTTATAAATGAAATTACCTGACAAAACAGCTACTCTGTTTTCCCAGAGTCACTGTGGGATAAGACAGGAATGAAAATAAAGCTTGTTATTCATACTTCTTCAAGTCCTGGTTATTGTTATTATTTATTATTTGGTTTAATTATACAGAAATAAGAAAGTTCTCTCTTTTTTTTTTTTTCTTTTTAAGGCAGGATTTCACTATATACAGCCTGGGCTGGCCTCAAATTCATGCTGAGCCTCCTGCCTCAGCCTTCCGAGTGCTAGGATTACAGGCATGCATCACCACAACCAGCCAGAAATTTCTTATATTTAACTAAAAAGTATATTTCTGAAATCTGACATAGTGTAGACCTACTGGTTCAAGGACAACCTCACTGCCAGAGGGTACAAACTGATAATTCATCACTAGCTTTTCTCCTTGGTTCCCTCTAGCACAGGTTTACAGACGTGATTGCCAAACAAGTGACCTGATCAATGATGAATCCAACTGCCCAGAGTAGAGGGAAACCCAAAGCATTACCTGATTCAGTGAAAAATAATGGGTTGTCTGGCATAACTAGTACTAAGAAAAATCCATGGATGGAACAAATTTGAAAAATAAAATGGACTAGCCTGAGACAGCAGGGGCCAACTCCAGCAGCCTCCTCGATCCCGCCCCACTCTCGCCCAGCCAGAGCAACTGGCCTGAGAGCGGGGACCACTCCGGCAGCCTCCGGGATCCTGCCCCCAAGCCCTCACAGTGAGTTGGAAATTGCATTACGGAGCACAGCTTCTGTGTTCATTCATATGAGGAATGGTTGAAAAAGATGTGGTCTTTCTATATAATGTAGTATTACTCAGCTATTAAGAATGATAAACTTGGAGCATTTATATTGAAGTGGATGCCACTTGAACATATACTCATAAGTGAAATAAACCGGACACGCATGTGCAAATATCACATAGTCTCCCTAGTATAAGAAGTCAAAAGGAAAACAAATAGAAATGTAGTACAACTAAAAATAATTGAGTCAGATAGTTAGGGCAAACTGAACGGCATATGCTGCAGGGTACTAATTAGCTTTTCTTAAGAATGATTAACAACTTACGTGCACAGATCATAATTAGAGAAATAGAAGAGCCCCAAGGCCAGCCAACCTTTTGGCCCTAGCCTTTCAAGTCAGCAAAGACTGAGGTTATAGCTGAATCTTTACTGTAACATCATGAAACTCAGTTGTGCCCTGAATTTTCTGATCGAGGAGATTATGGAGCCACAGAAGAAAGAGATTGATGATCTATAGTGTGCTTGGGGAAAGTCACATGGAGAGAAAACTTTGTCTCAGGCTCTCACAGAGTGCAAACTGGTCAAGCATTGGCCGTGCCTCATCCAATAGATGACACGGACAAAGGATTTACAGAGTAAGGTACAGGATTACAAGATAAACCCTGAGGGGACTTCACTGACCTCATCAGAAACAAAAGCTAAGAGCCAGGCGTGGTGGCGCATACCTGTAATCCCAGCACTAGGGAGGCTGAGGCAGGAGGATTGTTGTGAGTTCGAGACCAGCCTGAGCTACAAAATAAGCTTAAGGCCAGCCTGAACTGCACAGTGAGACCCTGTCTCAAAAAAGACAAAAAAAAAAAAATAGAAACAAAAGCTACATGTTTTATTATATAGGTTTTGCTCTATATTGGTCTTAACCATCAAGCAGAAAAGTATAAAAATGAGGTATATAAAGTGGGGCCATAATAATTAGTTAAGCTGTAGATGGCTACAGTAGACAACTTCTTCTGATAACTCACTATTGTTGTGGAATGCTGGACTGTGTTGGATTGTGTCGTCAAGTTCAGGCACCTAAATTGGATGAATGACAATGGAGTGCCCATCCTTGACCGATGTAGACAAAGGAAGGGGTATACAAAGGAAGAATCACGATGTGTGTGTATGGACAGTACAGGTGGAATAGATATACTGTGCTTCTACGTACTTCTATGAGTGGCAAGATTTGCAGTAATCATGGTTAGACAGGATATTATGTTGGCTTCTAGTACTATGGACAACCACTAGGAAAATAACATGGTAGACAGTATTAATTATTGATCTTTGATATAGTTCATGTGTAAAATATAAGATTCACAAACAGCTACACTCTTATTTTACAGATAAGAGACATCTGCTATAATAATGTCTGTAAATATAATACCATGTATGCACCTTGTATGATACCAAAACATTATGAAAACAGTTTGCAATGTATTGATTTATTGAATCTGTCCTATTAAAGTGTCTTAAAGCTGTCTCATTGATATTTGTAGTTCAATACAATAAAAAATAAATAAAAATAAAAATAAAAAAACCACTTAAGGCACAACATCTAAGATTAGGACATAATAATATGAAAACCATCAAAATATAATTATATTCTGTAATTTGTTTGTTTCATTGAGACAGGTTCTCACTACATAGTCCAGGCTTGTCTTGAACTCGTTATGTAGCCCAGAATGACCTTGAACTCATCATGATCTCTCTGCCAAACACATCTAAGTGTTAGGATTATCAATGTGCTCCACATCCCACAGTCCCTACTTCCTCTTAAGTTAAGGCCCTGGAAATAAGTATCAGTTCTTGTTTTATATTCTTCTTTATGGTGGCATTTCCAGTATCTGTGGCTTAGTGGTATGTTATTGTTTTAAAGGCACTCCATAAACCTCTTTAGTAAACTGAGATTCAGAGGCCTAGTGATTGTGTCATAGAGTTAGCAATGCAATACCACACTTTGATTTCATCAGTATTATTTCTACAACCAAATATGTATCTCCTTATATATAAAGTTAAGGTACTAGGAATGTTGTTAACAATGCAACATGCTTGTCATTTTAATCTACATAGTACTTTTAAAGCCAGGTGACTATTGGTTTTACCTTAGTGAGAATAAGTGTAAGACAACAATTTGTCCTTTATATACCAGTGAGGTTGATATTCGCTTTTTTCATTTGTCAACATCTTCTTTTCTGCCTAAAGAGCCTACTCTCCATTTTGGATTAATCACCACTTCCAGGTCCAGCATGTGGGAAAATAACTTCTCAATTGTCCATAACAATACAATATCCTTTTGTCTTGGGAGTAAGCAGATGATCTGAATGAAAGAAAAATCCCAAGATGCTTACTGAAATTATTATATATTATGAGCTTGAACTGGGTGTGGTGTTGCATACTTGTAATCATGGAACTTGGGAGGCTGAAGAAGGAGCACCACTAGGAGGATGATACCCATCTGAACTACAAAGTGAGTGCAAAGCCAGCCTGAATTCCATAGTAAGGCCCTTTTTCAAAATAAGAGTTTTCATTAACTAGAATTGTTAAACCAGTAGAATGTAAGTTTAGAGAAGCAGATTATTTTCTCTATTACTTTGAAATGAATATCTTCGACCACAAAAACCATCTGACAAGACTGATGATAAAGATTTCTAAGAATTGGAATTTACCACTTCCATCAGCCATACTCCTGAAAAATGCAGATACATGAAGTTATACATTCACTTTTCTTGAATAAACTAGTTTGTCACTAAACTGTAACTGCACAAATTATTGTTACTCTCGCATTGAAAGATAGGATATAGAGTAGGTAGAGGTTCCAAACTCGCCAATGTTTAGTTAATTGAAATTGTTCACGTAATCTTAGCTTCTAATAAATAATAAATGAGCATCAAACTCGAGTTACCAACTAGCTTCAGATAATAAGTTGGACATAATGAAAAAATTAATGAGAAAAATTATTCACCTAGAATCGGGTGAGAATTGGTGCCAAGCCCAGACAGTCTCTTAAAACCCAAGTTATATGAAAGCAGGGAAATCATGAAGGAAAAGAGAAAGCTCATCTGTAATGGGAAAACTGTAGAATACAGCCAATAAAAACTAAGACATAACCATATAGAATACATCATTGAGCAAAATAAATGGAAAAGATACTTTCCCTATTGTTTTCTACAAAAAAATGATATTTTCTTGACATCATTTCTACTAGAGCTCTCCTTCTCATTTTACCTTTGTAATATAATTTATCTTTATGCTTTTAAATAGTCTGAGTGAGATTTTATTTTTTGTAACTGATTGACATAATCTCAGTTCTAGCCCACAGAGTGCAGAAAGTTCATTACAAATTATTCTTGGCAAGAGGAAATAAAGAAGGGCTGGCCAAATAGCTCAGCAGATTAAAGCACCTACAAGCAGGTGCAGAGGCTGGGGGTTCGATCCCCAGCCTACCGTTCTGGTCCTAGCCCCGAGTCATGCTGAAATGGCAATTGAGAGTGGGTATGATGGCACACGACTATAATCCCAGCACTTGGGGGTCTGTAAGCAGGCAGAGAACTGCGAGTTCAATCTAGTAGTGAGACCTTGAACACCCTGTTATTTTATTCCCTTATCTAGAATACAAAAAAAGGAAATAAAGAGAGAAGCAAAATATGGGCTGGTCTGCAAGAGGAATTTTGAGAATAAAATGGCTACCTACCATGTCTCAATTTCTAGCCTGTCAATTTGGAACCTGAAATCTACAAACTGTTTTAAGTCTCACAGAACTGAGGAAGACTCCTCCCAACAATTGTTTATGAGATTACTTAAATTATCAATTCAGTTACTTTCTATGTACACATCAAAGTATATATTGAGTATCAACAAAATAATTCTGTTTATATTCAGAAGAATCCTTTGGTCACATCAAATGAAATCCTTTCCTTATTTTATTGGCATGTTTGCAACTAATTGTGAATGGCTGAAGGAATGAAGCCAGAGATTTAAGAGTGAGGAGATTATTCTCATTATCTTACATGAATTATTATTCTGTTCCTGATATATTATCAAGATGTAAAGATTAAGCATACAAAAATGATCATACAAAAAAAGAAAGAAAAAACAGAGATACAAGAAAAGATGATACTACATGGTCAAAATAGGTAGACACTGCTTTTGAAATTCAAGTTTAATGAGTAACTCAAAATCATCTTCCTCAGTGCCATTGAAAAGATAATAAAATTTTACCAACAAAGAAATCCCAGGTTATGATGGATTTATAACTGAATTCTACAAGAAATTTAGAGATTTAATCACGATGTGCCCCAACGCCTTCAATGAATTTGAAAACAAAGCATATTCCCAAAGTCATTGCTGGAGGCAAGTATTACACTGTTAGAAAAACCAGAGAAAGCCTCAGAGAGAAAAGAGAATTACAGGCCAATCTCCAGTATGAATGTACACACAAAAATCTTCAATAAAATACTAGCAAATACAATGCAGGAAATCATCAGGAAGATTATACACCACGACTAGGTAGGATTCATAGCAGAAATTCAAGAATGCCTCAACGTATACAAATCTATGAATGCAATACACTATATTAATAGAGCCTATTAACAGAGCCAAACCAAAAACTACATGGTCATATCAATTGATGAAGAAAAGGCTTTTAATAATGTTCAACACTCATTCATGATCAAAGTCCTACAGAAAACTGGAGTAGATAACCTGTACTTCAATCTGATAAATACCATCTGTCACAAACCAACAGTCAACATCATTCTAAAAGGAAAAAATGAAAAGCTTTTGCTCTAAAATCAGATGCAAGACAAGGATGTCCAAAATCACTACTCCTATTTAATATAGTTCTGAAAACATTACCCAGAGGCATGAGACAAGAAAGAGAAATAAAGGAATAAGAATAGGCAAGGAAGAAGTTAAACAATTATTGTTCACAGACAACATGATAGTCTACAAGGAAGAACAGAAAAACTACACCAGGAATAACCTAGAATGGATAACCAAATTAATAAGCATAGAAGGATACAAATGAACACCAAAAAATCAATAGCATTCTTTTATACAGATGACAAACTCACTCAAAGAGAAATATTACTCTTCACAACAGCATCCAAAAAAAAATGAAATACTTAGGATTTAATATAACAAAGGAAGCAAAAGATCTATACAATAAAAATTACACTACTCTTAAAACAGGGGTCAAATAGCATTTCAGAAAATGAAAAGATATTCCTTGCTCCTGGACAGGAAGAACCAACACTGTGAAATGGCCATACTCCAAAAATTGTTGTACAGATTAAATGCACTCTCTATCAAAATACCACCCGCATACCTCACAGATCTAGAGAAAAATTTCCTAAAATTTATTTGGAACCAGAAAAGACCTGGGCAACAAAGGTAAGGCAGGAGGCATTACAATTTCTGACTTGAAAATATACTACAAAGCTACTGTGATAAATTCAGCATGGTACTGACAAAAAAAAAAAAAAAAAAAAAAAACCAAAGATCAGTGAAACAGATTACGAGATACAAATACAACTACAAGCACACTTAGCCATCTTATCTTTAACAAAGGAGCTAAACATGTCCACTTGAATACAGACAGCATCTTTAACAAATGGTGCTGGAAAAACTGTCTCTCAATATGCCAAAAACTAAAACTTGACCCAGGTCTATAACCATGCACTAAGCTAAAGTCAAAATGGATTAAAGATCTAAACATTAATGCAGAAACAATAAATCTCCTGGAAGAGAAAGTAGGTGGAAATCTCAAAGACATAGGGGTTGGCTTAAAGTTCATGAACAAAAGCCAAACTTCATGGGAAATACTTCAAACAATTAAAAACTGTCATCTTATCTTATTGACAACTTTTGCACATCAAAAGAAATCACCAACAGAGTGAAAAGGCAACCATGAATTGGGGAAAAATTTTTAACCAACAATCACTTAGATGAAGGACTTCTCTTAGAATGTATAAAGAACTAAAGACAATAAGGACTGCAGAATTCAAAGACCCAATCCAAAATGTGCACCTGAAATAATGACACACTTCTCAGAGGAAAAAATGAAAATGGCAAATAAATACATGAAGAATGTACTGCATCACTGATCATTCAAGAAATGTATATTAAAGCAACACTGAGATACCATTGCACCCCAGAAAGAATGGCTAATCTAAAGAAATCAACTGATAAATTCTGGAGAGGCTTTGCGGAAAAATGAACCCATCTCCATTGTTTGTGGGAATGTAAACTGGTACAGCCACTGTGGAAATTAGTGTGGGACTTCTCAGAAACACTAGAACTGGAGGTCCCATTCAATTCAGCTATTCCCCTTCTGGATATTTTCCTAAAAGAAGTGAGATAATTGTACCACAGTGATATATGTGCACCCATGTCTACAGCAATACAATTTATCAAAGCCAAATCTTGGAAACAGCTGAAATGCCCATCCCCTGAGGAACAGATAAAAAATGATGTTGTATTGGGGCCAGGGAAATTGTTTGGCAGTCTAAGCACCTGCCTAGAAAGTGCAAGGGCTTGTGTTCGATCCCCGGGAACTGTATGTTGTATTGGCCCAATGCCTAGATGGCCAATGTAACCAGGCATGGTAGCACACACCTCCCAGCTCTGGGGACGATGAGACAGGAAGATCACTGTGAGTCCAAACTGCATAATGACATCTTTTATCAAATAAATATTTTTTTAAACCTTTTAATTATTTAGGACACAGTGTACAGGGTGTACAGGGTATCACTGTGTAGATCAGACTTGTAGTGATCCTCCTGTTTACAGCTTCCCAAATGCTTGAATTACACGTGTGAGCCACCATGCCCAGTCTCAATCACTGTCTCAACGTGACCTGGGAGTGGGACTTCACAAAAAAGTTTTTTAAAGACGTGACATTCTAGTACAAAAAAATATTACTTAGATATAAAGAAAGTTAAACTTGTGGGCCAGGGAGATGTCTCAGTATAATAAGTGATTGCCTGGCAAGCACAAGGTCCTGAGTTCAATACCTGGTACTACAAACAAACCAAAAAAAAAAGATAAACTTGAGAGCTTTTCAGGCAAACTGATATAACTACAGACTGTACTCATAAGTGAAATAAATCAGACCCACATGTGTAAATATCATATTGACCCCCTAGTGTAAAATCCTGAAAGATTACATAAAATCTGAAAGGCATAATAGATATAGTAAAACTGAAGGAAACTGAACATAAAAATTAAATAATGAAGATGAGGGATAATAGAAAAGATAGAAAAAAGGAAGGGTGAAAAATCATCCAGGTACATATAGGATAGCTGAGAAGACTGCATTACTAATTTCCATCAGTTTTGTAAAATAGCAATTAATGTTTAAAATTTTCATTTTGACTAACTCTATGCATTTATCTGCAATCTGAGCCACCACATTGAAGACATCGACGTGCCATAGAAAAACCATGGTTGAATACCTCTCACCTTGTTCTCATAAATGTGTATATTTCTACTGTCATCAATTATAAAATTATAAATTATAATTTTAATACACAAGAAACATCTTTCTCAAAGAACTAGAAGAGGAGGTGCAAAGGAAGGAGAGAGCAAAAGGAAGGGAATAAGAAAGAAGTGAAGGATGAATATGAGGGATAATAGAAAAGATAGTATAATTATATAATTTTTTATCAATAAAAATAAATAAAAAATCAATAAAAGATAATTATATAATTTTTTATCAATTATAAAAAAATAATAAAATAACAAGTTGAAGAAAAAATTAAGGTTTATTGAAAGCAAGCATTGTCGTTCAATATTTGCCCAATCTTACAAGCATATATCTATTAATCTGAAAAACAGATTTCACAATAAAAATATGTGATATAATAACCATTGTTAAATTGTTATTCTTGTATTGAAAATGTGCAGCATATGTATTGCTACATGTTACTCTGTTTCTGTCTTTGTTTTTGCCATTTGTGTTTGCATTTGTTTTTGGTTTTACTCTTTAAAATAGAAATAAATATTTTTTTAAATCATCTTCCTAACTTCCAGAAACATATGCAATTATTTGCTAGGATTATTACACCTAGGTACAGAGAAAACTAAACATCATAGCATTCTAGCTAAGTCTTGCCCAATCTTTCTTTTTAATTCCTTTCTGAGGTGCTCCATGATCCCAGTGAGATACTGTTTGAAAATAATAAGAAAGTTCAATGTATATAATATTTTCCAACTGTTCAACTCTTGGAAAAGTAGCAAGTAACCCAAAATAATGATTTTCGCTGACTCACAAGAAAGCTGCTACAATCTTGTACATTTATATCTGGTAACCTGAACAACTAATTTGAAGATCATGCAATACAGCAACCATTGTTGCATTCTTATTACACTGTTTAGTGAAATTTTCTAGCATTTTTAAGGCTGTTTTTACTTCTACCACAAAAAGATTTTAAAAGGCTCTAATCTTTATTTTACACAAACACTTAACCACTCTTTTATCCTCTTCTTTTGCCTTTAATAATTCAAAATGAAACAGAAAATACATATGCTTTAAAATATTGATATTACTTTACACCTTATAATTTTCATCAAAGTTGTCCTTTTCCTTATCACTTCTTTCTTATTCCCTTCCTTTTGCTCTCTCCTTCCTCTGCACCTCCTCTTCTAGTTCTTTGAGAAAGATGTTTCTTGTGTATTAAAAAAATGAGATGGTGGTCACTAAAATGCCTATTTCTCTGGGGTTACAGGAGGAATTAATAATACTTAAAAGCCTTGTTAAAATAACATAGTAGAAAACAAATGGTAAATACTTTTTTCCCTGTACTTCCCGGAAAATAAATCTCAGCTTTATTTGCTCTTGTGTTGCAACCTCAGTTATTTGATTTAAGCTCAAGAAAAGGCACAAACCAGGTCTGAGTTGCAGCAGCAGAAATAGCAGACCTCCAGCAGCACTTACATGAAATAATAAATGGGCAACATTATCATAGTCCTGACCATATCTAAGGACTCAGAAGATAATAATTATAAATATCAGTATTATCATTCTGATATGCTCATATTTGCAATTTGGAGCACGATAACCTTGAAAACTGAACATCCCATAGGGTGAAGCTCAGAGAGGGCTTAATACCAAAATCTCAGGTCTTTGTAATATTTTAAAGTTCTTTCATAACTGCTATCTCATTTTTGCTTGGATTTATAATTGGACTCAAAAAAGTTCACTTTCTAGCTAGCTTAGTTTTGAGGGTAAAATCTTACCATGTTCAAGAATTCTATAACCATTGCAGGAAAGAAATGCTAAAACAGATGTTTCCCTTTTTTTTTTTTTTTTTTGTTGTTGTTGTTTGTTTTTTTTTTTCATGAATTAAGTGTTGTCTTTAATGGAAAAGCTAACAAACTGTTTAGTTACATTTCTCCTTCAAACCACAAACTCAGTAGAGGTGAGATTAAAAATTTTAAAACAAATCAAACAAATCCTCAGATCCAACTAAGGGAGTCCTGCTACATGCAGGCTAATCTATACCAGTGATACTGCTTGGCTCTAGGAGGTTGGAATACATTCTAAACAACCCCACTTGGAACAGTTAATTCAAGTAGCCTTTTTCCAGTTTCCAGCTTCTGAATAAAGGTAGTATTTTGTTAACTCTACTGTAGAAAACTTTTGTAAGTTGTTTTCTTTACAATGCCAACCTTGAAAAGCTCACTAAAGTTAACTGGACAATAACCTATGCAGACATAACTTTACAGAAAGAGGGAAAGCTAAAATTGTCAGCTTTCTACAGAGAACCCACAGTTCAGTTTTATTCAGAGTAAAGAAAACCAGCAACTTTTACGCAGACTGGAAAAAATTCAGCTATTGGTTTGGAATCTGCAAGTCAAACTACACATGCAATGAGGACAATATTATGATAATACAATTGTTTTGCAGCTGCATTTGTCTATTTTTTGTCTAATATTAACAATTATAAACAGAGCAGTACAACTAGTATTTGGAACAATCATTACAGTATGGGAGTGTCAGGCACAACATTTCACTTCTCTTCACACCACTGGTTCTCCTTAAATACGTGGGCTTCCTCCTCTTCAACAAAGCCATTTTGATATTAAAAGTCTTGTGAATCTCCTCAGGAGTTTTGCCCTTGATCATATTGACAACAGTTTTGTATGTAACTCAAGTAAGCCTTTGGTGGCTAGGCAGTTTGCTACCAGAATAAGTTCAAAAAGGGTTCCTTGGTCAACTTTCAGGAATTCTTGGTCCCAAACAGGGCCTATTCATTGTTCTTTGTTCTCATCATCCTCCAGAGGAGGAGGGTCATCCTTGTGGTGATTGTACCACTGAATGACCTTTTCTAATATTGCTGCATTAACATTTCATAGAGGAACTGTGTTGTCATCTCCATCATCCATTCCCAAATCTTCCTACATGGTCTTGTTTGTCACAGAATGTTTGGCAATTTCAACATCAACTTCAAATATCTCTGCATCAGAACTCTGCAACTTAATCGAAGTCATGGTGTTTGGTCTCTAAAAGACTGTGGGCCCAAGGCAGACAAAAGCAGGAAGATGATCCCAGCAGAGAAAGGTGGCAGGATATGAAGCCACTTGTTTCCTTCTTTGAAACACTACGCAATTTCTTTTGAAACATTGGACAAACACAAAAATTTTCATTTATATTAATGAAAAAAGACAACGTTTTAAGTGCTGAGCAAAAACTAAGTAGTGGACATATGAAAATCTACATTATGGGACCTTATTTTTGTTATAATAAAGATATGACACGAGTTATATTGTCATCACCACTTTACTGTTGAGAAACTTAAGACAAAGAACTATATAAATAGCCCTCTGTCATATGGCACAATTACGCTCCAGACCACATTGATGCCATCATGCTGCATCCCATGCAACTTCATACCCTATGAAGTCTACTGGCCAATGCTTTTTTACATAGTTCATCCCAAAATTCTACCATCAAAGCACCTGTAGACTCCTGGCAGTAAAAAATATATATGTTTCAGCATAATTATCTCCTTAACAAATAAAGCTGTTAACCCATGATATGGTTGGAACAATTCATAAATGCCACATGATTGAAGCCAGAGCTATGCAAAAACTTTTTGCATACAGACCATTGTAGGCACAAAGGACAAAATCCTGGGACCTTTGCACATTACTTATTAAGAACATGATTTCTGTATTTTTTTCTGAGGCAATCAGGGTCTTAAAAGCAGTTTTGATGAAACCTGTGATTCTTTTTTGAACTTACAAATACCAAAGACATGACTAAGAGTAGAACAACAAACTTCAATCTTTATATTTCTGTCCTTTATAACCTTGTAACTTTCACTATTGGTATTTTTCTCAGTTAAGAATTATCACACATCTGGGGATGTAGCTCAGTGGCACAATGCCTGCCTAGCAAGAGCAAGGTCCAGAGTTTGATCCATGGTATCAAAAAAGAATAGTCTTACTTGACTAAGATGACCACAAACAGAGAAAATTAATTCCTAAGAATGTAACATCTTTTCAAGCCAGAAAAATTTCTCCAAAGTTATAAAATTATGACTGAGATCGTGATTTAACTGGATCCCAGACCATGCTGTCTCCTCACAGAACCTGACTTCCTACTTTTGTGAGAGGCATTCTGAAGCTCTGCCTCAGAATATATCCCCTGTAGCTATGCAATCTTGGACCTCCCATTGTTCAGTCTTTCCTTATTTGTTCTGAAATGGCAGTAGAAGTAACAAAACAGAACAATAAAACACTTGGCAAATTTAAAGCAGCGATAATTACACAGATAATTAAAAGGATCATGACCCTAATAAGATAAATGATTAGTGAGTCCTGAGAAGACACTGATTTTTTTAAAGAAGAGGATTTAAAGACATAAGAAGCATGGATACCAACATAAAAAGAATTAACACCCACAAAACAGGTCCAAACAGAAAACCAGGACATTAAAACTGCATTGAAAATATACATAATAGAATTTATAAATATGAGGACAGAACATCAGACCTACAAGATTGAGAGTTTGGTGATCAAATAATGAAAGTTATTTTGAAAATAGAAAGGGGACATGAAAACTCCATCAAGTAGCTATTAAATTATACAAAGAACACTAATCTAAATTGAAATGGAAAAAAATAGGGCAAAGGGCATGAAAAATCCGCTAACAGAAAAAATAGCAGAAAATTTTCTTAGCAGGGAAAAAGAAATTGTCATACAGATAACTGAGGCAAATAGAAGCCCAAATAGCTATCATCAGAAATCAAAGAAATTCCAGTAAGTTGTACTTGAATTTTCATTGAATTGTAGATATTGCTGAATTTCTTGTTGAATTTCTTCTACGACCCATTGATTGCTGAGTAGGGTGTTGTTTAGTTTCCATGAATTTAGCGGGTTTTTCTGGTTTCTTTTGTCATTTATTTCCAATTTCATTGCATTGTGGTCAGATAGTATGCATGGGATAATTT
>PVKA01020155.1:0-40789 GCA_004027165.1 Ctenomys sociabilis | reverse complement strand
TTTTTTTTTTTTTTTTTTTTTTTTTTTTTTTTTTTTTTTTTTTTTTTTTTTTTTTTTTTTTTTTTTTTTTTTTTTTTTTTTTTTTGTCTTTTTGAGACAGGGTCTCACTGTGCAGTTCAGGCTGGCCTTAAGCTCACTTTGTAGCTCAGGCTGGTCTCGAACTCACAACAATCCTCCTGCCTCAGCCTCCCTAGTGCTAAGATTACAGGCATGCGCCACCACGCCCGGCAAATGTTTGTAGTACTGATTTTTTTTTGGCGGAACCCAGGATTGAACTCAGGACTTTGCTCTTGCCAGGCAAGCGCTTATTCTACTGAGCCATCTCCCTGGCTCCCTCGGTCTCTCATTCTGACGTCAATAATTTGTTTATTTTTGGTTAGTCCAGCTAAATATTTGCCAATGTGTATTTTTTAAAGGATTTTTTTTAGGAAATGGTTTATTTATTTATTTTTTCAGTTTCGTTTTTCTCCACTGCGTTTCATTTGTTACTTTACTGATTTCCATATTAATAGTTATTATTATTTTACTCTCTGTGTGTTAGTTTTCTTTTCTTTTTTTTTTATATATTTGGTACAGTGTCTCACCGCGCACTCAGACTCTTAGTGATGCTCTTTTTTTCAGCCTCCCTAGCGCTAGGATTAAAGGTGTGCACCAGCATGCCTGGACTCCTGGCTCAGTGCTTCCCAGGGGTGGGGCCAGGGCTGGGGGACTGAATCTGTGTTAGTTTTCTAACACATCTCCTCTTCGTTTATAGATATCCAATGACTGTCTATGTGTTACATGGGCTTACCCAGGTAAGAAAATTTCAGCTTATAAGGACATCAGTCATACTATGCAGCTCCTTTTATGTTAGTTTAAAGACTACAATTGCACTTCTATGTGTGACGTTGGGCTCTGAGGATTCTGACCTGTGAATTTGGTGGGATCCATAATTTATCTCAGAGTAGCTTGAGTTATTCTTGCTTAATATGGGCATTTGTGTATATATTATTCTAAGCACTTACATAACTGTTTTCATTTACTATTCTAATTTTTATGTATCTCAGAGTTTTATAGTTCCTGTTATGCTTTCTCATTTCATTACGTAATTTGTTAATTTTTATGTAGTTGAAAATTTATTATTTTATAATATACTTATAATTTTATTTTGTTTTTAATAACATACTTTATGTGATTTATATTTTACTAAATTTACTGGAGCTTGTTCCATTGTATGCAAATTATTTAGATGCCAGGCTATAGCTCAGGGCCAAAGTGCCTGGCTGGCAGTGCAAAAGTCCTATATTTGATTCAATCAATCAATTTATCTATCTATCATCTATCTATCTATCTATCTATCTATCTATCTATCTATCTATCTATCTGTTGCCCTGAGGGTAGGGCTGGTGCAGCAGGCCAAAGCTAATGAACTGTTGTGAGTGGGGTCTTTCCACGTAGCTCCTGTTAGCCTTGCACCCAGAGCGTACCTCAGCTTGTCCTTGAAGGTGTAGATCCTCTTGCCTCTTATCTTTAAAAGCCTTGGCATTGCAAGCATGTGCCACTGTGCCCCTCCAACACAGGTCTGTTTTAATGTCTAAGTGTAGTTGTTCAGTGAGAATGTTCCATGGGCTTCTTTATATATATAAAATTATTAGCTGTCTGCTGTAGTTATTCAGTCTTCCACCTCTGGTTTGTCTACACAAAATGTCATGGTATATAAGCCTTCAATTGCTATGTTTTTCTTTTCTTTATCTTCCTTAAGCCTTATTTTTGTGTCACATATTTTGGGATGTTTTTATTGGATACATATATGTTTTTAATGCTTACATATCATAGTTAACCCTTTTATTTGAACATGTCCCTTTTATCACTAATACAATTTTTAGAGTCTGCTTTCACATAAATTATATTTTTAATTTTCAATAATTACCATTTGCATGATTTAAATTTTTTCCTTTTATCCTGTTTTAGATTCTTGTGTCTAAAACTTGTGTCCAGTGAACAATGTGTAATACACCTTTCCAGGGCTGCAAAGATAGCTCATAGGGAAAAAAAAATGTCATCTGTCACATGAAAACACAAGGAACAGCAGGTACCGGCAAAGCAAGGATCTGAATTTGATCCCCAGTATCATATGCCATGCTGGTCCCAAAGCCCTGGTTGCACCATGCCTGTGTGATGCTGCATTGTAATCCCAGCACTGGAGAGGCTGAGGCAGGAGGATCACTATAAGTTGCAGCTTTGCAGTGAGACACTGTATCAAATAAATAAATAAACAAATAAATACATTTTAAGAATACAGTCCTCCAATTTTACAGTCTGCTTGTGCACTGACTTTACTTGCTACCTACATTGATGCAATTATTCATATAATGAATTTATATCTGCTATTCAACTTTTCCATATGACACTGTTCATTATTGTTTCTCTATTCCTTGTCAGTTCTTTCCTTCACATGAAGTCATTTTCTGTATAATACTTTTATTCTTTTGTTATTCCATTTTCTTCATTATTTTGTTATGGATGAAAAGAAGTAAATATAGGATCATTTCTCCACCTCTTGCCAAGATACGGCTGACACCCAATAACAAATGACTGACACAAGAAAACAAAACAAAACAAATTTATTGTAGAGTTTTACATAACAGTAGAGACTTCAAATAAAAAAGTCCCAATGGTTGCAAACATTTTTTTCTTATATTTGATTCATAATGGATAATGTATGGGTCTAAGGATTGCATGAAGTATTTCTTTAGTAGATTTCTGAGTCTTTAATTCTTCAAGATATATGGCAAGATATGAGATAAATGAGGGTAAATTCTGTACAGGCTTTAGGGACAATAGAAGAAGAAAGTGAGAGGTTGATTTTTCTAAATTTGCCATATTTTGTAAAAGACATTCTCATGCCTACAATGGCTTGTCTAGTTGTCCCCCCCTCCCCCAGAGCCTCATGTAGTCATGGAGTGGAGACTTTTGGAGTTTGTGATTGACTCATGATCCACTGGGATTATGTGTGATCCAAGGCCAGGATTATGGCCAGGATTATTAGTACTGCTGGGATTATGGGTGTGAGTACTTCCCCTGGGGCAGAGAGCCTGCATGTAATATGAGAAACAGACTTTCTTTTGCTATTGCTCTTTGTTGTTGTTGTTGCTGTTCTGCTGCCATGAACGGCTGCTCTCTGCCATGTGCCCCTCTGCCTTGGACCCAGCTGAATATGGACTGAAACCTCCAGCATCTGTGAGCTAAATAAACCTTTCCTTCCTTCATTTTGGGTGTTGGGTACTTGTCCCAGCAATAAGAGAAGATTCACTAAGACAGTGCATTGTATTCATTTCTAACATACATAGATTTTGGGGATTTACTATTCTCAGCCTGTTTTATCTATTGTTTTGAGAAATACCTTGTTAGATAAGCCACACAAATTTTGATCTCTTCAGTGATATGTTTAAGAGATAAATACTAGCTGGAAATAAAATGTGAGGATTTTGTGAGAGGACACATTCTATCACAAAATCCAGCAGTATGGAAGCCTCGTACAGTGTCCTGCTCTAATATTATAACGAATGCAGAACACCATACAAATTATTTTTTGCCTTCTCTTATTTGTCTCTCTAATATTAATTTTATATTCTTGATTCTTTTGCAATTCTGCCTTAATTGTCACATTTTTTGCTAAACAAATAAATTAAACCATTTCCAAAACATTCTGTATTAAAGTGGTTATTTCTTACTAAAAACAAAGAAAGAAAACAAAAATAAATGAGAGGGTCCAGTGATATAACTCAGTGGCTAAAGCCCCTGTGGAGGCAAACTCAGGGAGGTGCAGAGACCCCTACCGAATCCCTATAACCACATGCTTCACCAGACCCTTCCCCAGGGTGGGCTGAGCCAGCCACAACAGAAAAGAAAGAAAAATAAAAGTAGAAAATTATCTCCTCATCAAAATTTTGAGTTTGTTATTGAAATTTTTAAGTGGTTATGATTAAGATATCTCAGGAATGTTCATGACAATAAAAATGAAAAGAAAATTCTGTGTTTGCTATAGGTGCATGGAAGAATCCTATTGTCCTCGTAGGTTTTTGTTTGTCTTCACAAAAATATTAATATGTAACCGTAAGTATGTTGGAAAAATCATGATTGCACCAATTTAGTGAGTCCTACAGTTTGAAGAACAGTCTTGGGCTGTAAAAGTTACGTGCTAAAGCCTGTAATCCAGGTGCATCATTTTTGTGATGGACTTGGTGATAATATGACTTACATAAATATTATAGTAAGAGCTTCACCTTGAAGCAGTTTAACAACAAAAGTTAAAGGAGAAATGAGAAAAAATGCCACCATATCTGTCCTGTGCTATGCTTGCAGGCGTGAAAGAAAATGAGATAAAAACACTGCAAGTTCAGGATATTTTAACCAATTATTACTAAAGCATTCAATAAATTCATCAATCCCAAAGTTTGATCTTAGAATAAGACAGCTTTATAAATATGTGTATAGAATTACAAATTAAAATATGGAACACACAATCTATGAAGTTTGAACATTTTATAGGAAATTTTTATTTGTTCTACACAATCAAGGTTCACTTTCAGTATATGAGTAACTCTTCATTGAAAATGATTGTGTATTTAACTGTAATCCATAAGAAAAAAAAATGCTACCCATGTCTGGACATGAAAAATGAGCATAAACAGGCTGAAACTCTCCTCAGGGGTTTGTGAGAAGTGGACATGAAATTTATACCGTAAGACTAATATAAAAACATAGGCGTGGCAAATCATACTATGCCTTTGTACATTTTTTAATAATATGTTAAAATGTAAGATATTTTAATTCTAAATAAACAGTGAAAAATTACAAGTATATATTTTCACATTAAGAACATAAATACCAATAAAAATGTTTTCATGTTTCTAAAGAGAATAAAATATTTTAATAAAAGATACATTAAGAGGCATAGAATTACACTAAATATCAGCAGTGGTTGTTATATTGCATATTGCTGTCATGAAGATAGTTGTTCAGAGTACCAGATATAAGCATGCAAAACTGGTCAAAAAAGCCATAAAAATTTAATAATTAGAGAGAAAAATATATTGAAGCATTAACTGCTCCTTTCAATAGACCAGCAGAAATCAACAGTACAATTATCCATGCTATCCTGTGTATATAGATAATAAAAGAAAAGAGAGAGAAAAAGCAAATAAAAGAAATAAAAAAACCACAATGTGTTAAAATGCCAATACACATATGGGTATGGTGTCAATAACCTTTATCTTTATAATATGTAAAACTGACAAAAAAAAAAAAAAACCAATACTGGCAGAAAGAACCTTATATAAGAAATTACAACAGAGTCAAACATTACAGAAAGAAGAGAGTTTTCTCAAAAGAATGAAACAAAAATTGGTTTCTTTAACAAAAGAGATAGACATTGAAAAGAAATTTAGCAAGATAGGTTAAGAAAAATAGAACATTCATCTTAAAGATGAAATAAAATTGAGTCATAGTACCTATTCCAAAAACTAAAGAGCTTGTTCTTGATGGGGAAGAAGATCAGAAGATGGAGGGAGAGGGAAGAAGGTGGGTTAATGGTTCATGTCGGCCTGTGTTGGGTGCATGTACCAGCCCCTCACTCTGGATGAAAATTCTGTGTGCTACTACAGACATGTGCTCAAAAATTTAAAGTTTTGAAAAGCTAGGAAATTATACTTACTAACAATTTTGATGCAATGGACAAACGTCTAGAAACATAAAGTCTACTGGTATAACCTGATAGAATATCTAAATGGAATTGTAAGTCATAAGACAAATAAATTAGTAATAAAATATTACCAAAATTTTGCAGGTAATTATGAGTTAGAACTCATAATTCTCCTGGTGAATTCTATATAATATTTAAGTAACACCAAAACTTCTTGATGTTTTCTCGCATGTTGAGACAAAGATGAATTCCTGGCGCCTTCTACAAAACTAATGTTGTCTAATAACAAAGTTAGATGTAGAAATGGAAAGAAAAAGAATGTAACATACAAACACTCCATTTAAATAATTCAGCAACAATATTAACATGATTATTTGGTGTAATGAAACATGAGAATTGACCAGTATAATGCTAGCTTCATCTATGCTTCCCTAATTGAATACTATAGACTCTGTCATTTTTATTGAACATATGTACATTGGCTAGCAGTTCCAGAGGTGCTACTAAGTGATATTGTGCTGCATTATTCCATAATAAAAGGCAGAGCCTGTGCAACAAAACAAGAGGATGCCACCTCGGTCCTTGTAAGACACAAACACCTATAATAATAGCAGGGCTCCATTCATGAGCTGCTGTCCACAAGTCAAACCTCTATGAGACCCACATCCTTCACCCTCCAAAGTGTAGATTTCAACACTTGATCTTTTGGAAATTCATTCAAACTGCAGCAATAACATTAACCAAATTAAGGGAGAGAAACCCATGATGAATTAATGCATGAAATTAATATGAAAATTTCAGGACCGGCAGTATAGCTCAGCAGACTAAGTGCTTGCTTAGGTAAGCACAGTGGCTAGGGTTCAATTCCTGGTTCCACATGCGAGGCCAGCCCCGCCTTCCGGTGCGCTGAGCCAGCGATGGAGTCCAGGCGTGGTGTCGTGCACCTGTAATCCCAGCCCTAAGGAGGCAGAAAGCAGGAGGATCACTATGAATATGGGCTGCATAGTAAGACCCTGTCAAAAAAAAAAAAAAAAAAACTAAAAAAAAAAAAAAGAACATTTCAACTTAATTTTGTAAGTTATTTTACAATTAAATCATTACCAGAATTAATGAAAGGTGCTAAGCATAATAAAGGTAATATATTACAAGTTTGCAGTACACTTCACATAACATAGTGAATGAATTCACACAAGAGGCAATAGATGAACAATAAAAAAATTGCATTGGCGTTCATGAGGAATGAACAGTCTAAAAAGGTTATTAGAAATTAACTGCTTAAAGAGCATTAAAAGAATGTAATACTAAGAATTCACTAATGAATGAAGTAAAAGACTTGTATAACAAAACCTAGAAGGTATTTTAGATGAAATTTAAAAAGACAAATAAATGAAACTTCCTCATGTTAAAGTATTCACTTCATCCAGAAGCACCCATGGGTGCTAGAACATCTCCATTTTTTCATGCTTCTTCTCCAGATTAAACAGAAAAAAAGCATCAGGAAGAAAAAAAATCAGAACAAAAATCTCCTAAACATAAATTCACAGGGATTGGCAGGAAATAGGGCAAATAATCCTGAGGAAAAACATCTTACTGTGGTGGCTCATGTTTGTACGCCCAGCACTGTAGGACCCTGAGGCTGAAGGATTACAGATTAGAGCCCAAACTAAGGAACTTGATTACTCAGTGAAGGTGTTTAAAAGTGGGATTAAAAAAAAAGGATGTAGGTCAGTTTGAATGTTCTGCATGGAATGCTCAGGGACATACCACTTCCCCAAAGAGCGGTACCCTGGAAGGGTATTCTCCTTGATATCCAAAATTACTATAGATATACAGTAATCAAACTGCTTATTCTATCACAATGAAAAGTATATGTCACAATAAAATATGGCTTAAAATCAGGAAATATTCTCTTCCTTTTGGTTTTGGCAAGAACGCTAGAACTATTCTATCAGAAATGATCACCTTTGTATAAAGAAGACTCAGAAACTTGGGTCCCACTTGCAAAACAGTGAAGGCAGAGCTTTATATTGCATGACATACCAAAAATAACTCCGAGTGGCACAAAGGCCTAAATGTACCATTTAAGAATATAAGCTTTAGGAAAATAATATACATCATATACTTTGTGAGATTTAATTTGTAAGATTATCATGACTTAACAACAATGACACGGGAAGGAGAAACAGAAAAGAGGGTAAATTGGCTTTCATGAGATTTAAGACATTTGTGTATCAAATAATGTTATTAATGAAGGTTTTTTGTTTTGTTTTGTTTTGTTTTGTGGAACCAAGGATTGAACTCAGATTGCACTTGCCAGGGAAGCACTTATTCCACTGAGACATCACCCCAGCTCCTATTAATGAAGTTTTATAAAACCAGCAATTCTCAGAATGGAGGGAAACATCTGGAAAAGCATGTATCTGCAAGTAGATTACGGTGCAGCACATATAGAGCATTTTTGGGGGCAGAACTGGTTATTAAACTCAGGCCCTTGCACTGCTTATTGCACTAATCAATCTCCCTGTGAAAAAAGCAATGAGTCAAATACAAAATAGACAAATGAATTAAGTAGTCATTTATTCAAAGAAGATAAACAAATGAAGAATTAAATGGGTGTTTAAATTCACTGAGAATGTGCTCGCTTCGGCAGCACATATACTAAAATTGGAACGATACAGAGAAGAGTATCATGGCCCCTGCACAAGAATAAATTCACTGAGAAGAGATGGCCAGATAGCTCAAGACTAAAGTACCTGCTTAGGCAGAGCACAGTGGCTGGGGTTTGATCTCTGGTGTGCTGTGCCAGCCCCGCACCCAGTACACGCTGAGATGGCACTTAAGACTAGGCGTGGTGGAGTGCACCTGTAATCCCAGCACTTGGGAGGCTGAAAACAGCAGAATCAGTACAAGTCCGATCTACACAGTGAGACCCTGTAGACCCTGTACTAAATACATTTTAAGAAACTCACTAAGAATGTGGGAAATGAATTAAGAATGACAATGTAAATAAATCCCCTCCATAGCATTAGAATGCTTAATAGAAAATAAAGAGAATGACAAGTTTGTATTAGGAGTTTTGTAACTATCTACCTTGAACACTGTGTAGTCACTATGAAAAAATAGGTGACAGTTCTTGAAAAAAAATAGTTATTATGTAAAACAACTGTAGTTGTGGGTTTATACCCTAAAGTAGTAAAAGTAATTTTCCAAACAAATATGTGTACAACCTATTCATTATCAGCAATTATTTGAAAAACTGAAAAAAATGGAAACAAGATACACATTGAAAGACAAATTCATAAGCAAAAGGAGAGAGAGAGGTGGATGGAAAACAGGTAAGTTTAGAGAAAGACACAGACAGACAGATAGACAAACAGATGGAGAAAGACAGAAAGAGCCAGAAACAGAGACAGAGATGGAAAGAGGGTCATGGAATATTTTTAGTTCTCAAAAGATAAAAAGTTATTTAAATATAAAGGCTGATGATAACCACATAATTGTAGTAATAAAGCAGCGGATCTTCAATTTTAGTCATAGTAAATACATATATTTCTTCATAAAATCTGAAGACTAATATATCATTTCAAGCTGACACATTTTATGTGATATTTACACATATACATAGAGGGGACTTATGGCCTAAGGTCTATGCCTTACAATCTTTGAAATAGGAATGTGCCACTTCTTCAAATGTCAAAGTTTATATTGCCTTCTGAATTCAAATTGTTGCAGAATTGTTAAGACCTAATGTATTATTTTTATATCCATTTAAAATTGTTAATTTTGTTTTGTTGAATTACATTGCCTTACTTTGGCAGAAATAAGGTCTCAACAGGTTGAATATTAGTTTTCATTCCATTGTAGGCTATATGCAACAATGAGTGAGAATACAAAATATTGGTAATATGTTACCATTTTAAAAGTCACTGGTGCAAAAGAATTACACTAAAAACCCTACCATTTTACTCTTATGAAAATATACTAGATTAAAATGTGAATAATTTATTTTTTTCTTGTCAGATCTAATATTTTTCCAAATTGAAGACTACTTTCTCTTGCTTTACTGTTTTCCCAAATGTTCCTATCATTTCCAGTATTGTCTTTGATATGATGCCAGAAAGACTCTAGCTTTGCTATGATAGTCCTCAAACCTATTCTCACCATTGTATCCAGTGCAGTCTATTATTTCCTCATACACATGATTGCATTGCTCAAAGTAATTACTGTGGCAAAATTATGATTCTACTTACTGTAATTTCCTTTTGTACTTTGTTCCCTCTTAACCAAGAACAGGTTGACATAGCTTAACACAAACTTTTCACCCTCATTTCATGTACTATGCACAAGTAATTAAGGAGCATTTATAAAATCATCCCAGAGAATTTAATTCATAAACAAAGTGTATGCAATATATTATAATTGCAATATATTATAAATTATAAAATATAGTATTAGCTATAAAGTTATATGTATTATGCTTTTATAGTCATACACACATGTATACATATGTACATATATATGAAATTTTTGTTTTTCTCAATTTTAGTCAGTTTACTCTTAATCTTTTTTCAATGGGCCTTCCCAAGAACAAGAATTCTGCTAAGTCAAACGAGGAAGAATATCCTCTTCATAACGATAGTGGTTCCCTTCTCCTGCCATGAGGAATATCTATTGATTCCACTCTAGTCACAGCAAGGATGAAAATGAAGTAGAAGAAGTAAAACCATATTAATATGCTGAGCTGTAAAAGGCTTAAGTCAACAACTTTGGACATTGCCAGTCCTACAGACAACCCACCACTTTTATGGACTACTGGACTCTATTGGATTATTTTGCTGAATTCACAAACCTACAATATTTCAATGACAATTGAATGCCCTTCTCTGACAAAACTAAACAAAAAAGGGGATACAAATGAGGACCATTTTGTATCTGTATATACAAAATAGTTAGGATAGATACCCAGTTACTTTCTCTTAATTCAATGAGAAGAAAGTTTTGTATTAATAGTGTTTGGACAGGATATCATGTCTGCATCTTGTACTATGAATAACCGCTAAGACAACAATATACAATGTATTAATTACTGAAAATGTGCTAGTAATCAGTTCTGAAGCTATCTCATTGTTATTTGTTTCTTCATAAAATTATTTTAGAAAAAGAATCCTTCTATATCAATCTAGCCAAAAATCTCTTATTCTTGCATTTCTCTTCGCAATTATTCATGCTCTGACCTTCCGCTGCTCTTTAGCAGTAAATCACCTCTTGTTGTGTTAAGAAATGAACTCTGTCTTTCCATATTGCTTGACTTCTCACTGGAGTAAGTCTCTTCTGAATAATGTCTTTCAGGGAGTGTTTAATAGCCTTGATAATTAAGGTGGTGGAGTGGAGCCGGCCTCAAGCCACAGCCTGCATGGCACCTCGCAAACAATGGCACAATCTGGGCAAAGGGAGAAGGAGCTTCAAGTACCGAGAAAGAAGTGGAAGGCTAAAAACCATAGAGAAACTGAAACAAGGCAGAGAAAAGAACAAAGCAGTCTGGAAGGTTTAAAATTGGCTCCCAAGGTGGTCTGTGTGTGGGGGGGGGGAAGGGCTGTCAGCATAGACACAGGTAAGCCCAGAAATGGCCAGGATCCCTGAGATCATGAAAGATTGGTAGTGTTAGCCCAAGAACATGGTGCAGACAGTGGAAACAACACATGTGGTGGAGGGTTTTAAACTGAAAATGACTCTTCCTGGTGAACTAGCATTACAGAAGACATTCTAGCTAGCATTATAGTTGAGGACCAGTCTGCTCTCCTCATCTACCAATCTAAGCATGGAATTCTTTACTTTCCTATTTGTCTGGAGGATGTGGATAGAGGAGCCTCTGGAGTGAGTGGGGCGCACATGACTCATAGCTGCTTGTGAACACCAGTGGCTTCGTGTGCATAGAGAGACACCCCCCACCCATACCCTAAAGACCACTGGAGTAAATACAGCTGTGCAGCAGACAACAGGTACAGTCAGAGCAGGCCCTGGCAGTCACTGAGCACAATCTGCAGCTCCTAGGTCAAATGCCTCTCCATGCTCTCCTCCTGGTGCACTGCAGCACCACCAGAAGGAAGCTTCCCACTCAAGTACCTCAATGCAGGCTTTGAACAACTCATTTCTCTTTCTTGGGGCTTTCTATTTGTTATCTTTCTCCTTCATTATATTATTTTTCTCATTTTCCTGTATTTTTTATCTAATTTAATTGACTGTATTTTTTTCCTTCAGTTAGATTTTTAATTTCATTTCCCTAATTCTCTTGTCTTTCATTTCGCAAATTTGAACACATCATTCATTTCCCAATTTCTCAGCTTACTCCTTTTACTATTATTATTATTGAGCTTTATTAATTTTTACTCTTTTAGTTTATAGTATCATTGTTGATTTCTATAGTTAAGGTTGGTATAGCTATTGCTTTTAAATGATTTTTGTGGAATGTCAATATTCAGCATATTTTTGAGTTTATCATTTATTTCTAATATCTTTTTCACTGTTTTTTTTTTAATTCATGTCAATGTCTTTTGATTTGTATCCCTGACAGTAATACATTTGTTTTTCCCAGTGGTGCAGCAAATGAAGCCTCCAGAAAAAAAGGGGAATAAATAAAGATCCCCAAATAAAGTTGAAAAGATATTCATGCTAACAGAGGCAAAAATCTCAACATAGAAACAAAGATGAATTTTAAAAATACAACTTGACTCCTCCAGATTTACATAATTCCTAAGAAATCAGATGCAAAGATGTCAAAGTAATGAAAAATAATGATATTTCTTCCTGGAAAATGAATTTCTGGAATTGTTTATCCTGAAATAGAAAACTTAGGATATATTTGGATTCTGCTGTTCCCTAATTCAAACCTAAAAATTTGAATATATTATATTTCAAGAACTTATGAAACACTTTCTTTGTGCAGGTGTAAGTTTCTACATAAAAGTGGTTTAAAGTTCAAATATTTTACAGTAAGAACCTGACAGAGTTTGAACACTTGAAAATATATGCGGTCACTGTGTTACCATTAAGTGAAAAGGGAGGGCCAGAGATTCAATCTTGAGGAGACAACAGAATATAAAATGGGAGAATCAACAAAAGGTGACACCTCCACCAAGATGCTAGGTGAAGAGTATTAGAAGAAGAAGCCCTTTAGACTTAGGGACACTGAAGTCTTTTAGGCTAAAGCTGTTTGCTCCTAAGTATGTTGATCAGCATAAGAAAGGACTGTAGCATTTTCCTTTATACCATTGTGATTTGGGGGCTGGGAAGGTGACCTCATGGTCTAACTGCCTGCCAGGCACAGGCCTGCGTTTCTTTTTATCTTGTTGCAGTGGTTTTTTTTTAAGACTACTGTAAACTGAAGAAACACAATGACCAATTGGTACAGTTATTCTTTTAAAAATTTTTTGTAGATTTCACAAACTATTAAACTAAAAAAATTAGCAGTTTTTATCAATTTAGAAATATGTATTTAACAATTTAACTATTTATTCTATTGAGGCTATGGTTTGAAATTTTCAAAGAACAAATGAAAGCAGTATGGAAAAAACAAGCCATTAATAGTAGCACAAACTAAATTTGTTTTGCCTCTGTAGAAAAGCAAAGTTATAGCTTGGAAGCTATTGTTATAGTGAAGGTGTCTGCGATTTATAGACAGAAGGACTTCAACTTTGTGTATGTTTCAGCAGAAAGATAAAATTAATTGGTCATCCTGAAGTCTCCTTCTGCTGATTGGTTGTGCTCAGTAAACTTGCCAAATCACACAATTTTCCATGGTGTGCAGGGGATTACCTTTAGCCATTACTGGATTGTGAGAGATTGCCAAGGTGCAGAAGAAATCCATTAGCCAATGGTTGGAATTATAATTTCTGAGCTATTTATTTGCCCTTCTTAGGCATGAGAAAAAGGTGAATAAGGCAATAAAATAGGAGAATAATGTGAAAACTGATTTTCTGGTTCTATGAGATTTTTTTCAAGAACAATATAAAATAAATTGTCACCTATGTCATGTTGGTTTACGACATTGCTAAGTAAGATGACTGGTACTCAAATATCTATTCATTCAATGTAAAATTTATTTTAAGAAGGACTGTGAATATCTTTTATGATAGAGATTAGTCTAGGTAACATCAAAAGCACAGAATGGGCCTTACAGTCTATTGATGTGTATAAATGTAAGCAATAACTGGAATGGTGCAAAAATTCTCAGCCTCAATATTATTTAAAGAGTGTAAAATATAACTAGGATCAACCACTTTAGTTTCAGCTTCAAGAAGAGATTTTTGAAGGAGATCAGTTAGCTATGAAATTGGTCTTTTAGGATGATAGAGAAAGTGAGTAAAATAATGGATATAAAATGAGAGAAAGGAAATAGAAAACTTTAAGCAAATTGACAGAATTTTATACTAACAGTGTGTAGTATAAAAGCACCACACATAGTGTTAGTGGAGTGGTAAGAACTCAGAAATAAGCTAATGACATTTGGAAACAAGAGTTTATAGAATATATCCTGTTAAAATTAAGGATTCATTCCTTGGTCATAAATGGCATCATTTAAAAATATTTAGGGAAAGATCATGAAAAAGTTTTCTCATCTTTTTGCCAGAAAAAAAATGTTGCTTACCTACAGACATACATTATGCACTCACACTTATGTTTCTGCTCCCTAGTGGAGTCCCCAGACGGAGTATGTAAACTCCATTCTTAAGCATGGGGGACAGTTCGCCAGCTTATTATGTAGTTATAGCGAGGACATTAACACATTTTTAAGAAGAAACCAGGTTTTGCCTATTGACCCGAGGGAAAAAAAATTAATGCGTGAAAAACTGCCAATATGAAAAATACCACAGAAATGAACAAATATACCAAATAAAAAAGAACTATAAATGCACATAAAATGTTACTTATGACATCAAAACTCAAAAGTTACGATGTAATTAGCTGATATTTTAGAAACATACCTTATTTAAAAAGTAAATTTCTTTTGGTTCAACTTGAGTAACTTGTTATAATAATTATAACAAATGTTAGCCAATACATTCAAGAGGATACACAGCTTCTCTAACTGAATTTAATTCATTATTTATTTATTTTTGTTAATTCATTATTTAAACTACTTACAAACATATGCTTTATTTTTTAAACACCAACAAACAAACCCTGGCGGTATAGGTCAGCAGACTAAGCACTTGCCTAGGTAAACTCAGGAACCAGGGTTCGATCCCTGGTTCCCCATGCCACGCCGGCCCGCCTTTGGGTGCGCTGAGCAGGTGATGCAATCCGGGCATGGTGGCGTGCGCCTGTAATCCCAGCACGTGTGAGGCAACAAGCAGGAAGATCACTATGAATGTGGGCTGCATGCATAGTGAGATTATGCACCAAAAAAAAAAAAAAAAAAAAAAAAAGCAATAAAACATAAAAAAGCAAAAATTAAGCATGTAAATATTATTAGACATGCACTCTAAATATACCAATGGTATTTAAAAATTTTTTTTGAGAAACAAATATCAATGAGACAATTTCAAAGCTGATTAATAGGACAGTTCCAATAATTAATACATTGTACATTGTTATCTTCTTAGTGGTTATCCACAGTACAAGAAGCAGACAGGCTTTCCGATCCAAACACCATTAGTACAAATCTTTCTTCCCCTTGAATTAAGAGAATATAGCTATATATCTATCCTAACTATTCTGTGTATACAAATACAAAATGATCCTTCCTTTTCAGCCACTTTTTTGTTTAGTTCTGTCAGAGATGGGTATAAGATTGGCATCTAAATACAATAGGTGCATGAATTCAGCAAAACAATCCAACACAGTCCAGCAGTCCACGATAGTAGTGGGTTATCTACAGAAGTTGTTGACTTGAGCCATTCACAGTTCAGTATATTAATATCACTTTACTATACATACCTTGTTTTTATACTTTTCTGCTGGATGGATAAGACCAAGATAAAGCAAGACCTATGTAACAAGAAATGTAACTCTTATATCTGGTAAGGTCAGTCAAGCACCCTCATAGCTTATCCTGTAACTCTGTACCATACTTCATAGATCCTTTGTCAGTGTCATCCATGTAGATGTGCCACAGAGAAAGCCTGTGAGAAAGGTTTTTCTCCATGTATCTCTTAGGTACACTATACATCATTGATCACATTCCTCAGAGACCTCTACAAATACTTGATCTTTGACAAAGAGGCCAAACATGCTTACTGGAAGAAAGATAGCCTCTTTAACAAATATTCTTGAAAAAACTGGCTCTCCACATGCTGAAAACTAAAACACGACACAGGTCTATCACCATGCACTAAGCTAAAGTCAAATTGGATTAAAGATCTAAACATTAAAACAGAAACACTCAATGTCCTGGAAGAAAAAGTAAGAGGGACTCATGGACAAAGAGTTCATGAACAAAAATCAAATTGCATAGGTAATACTAGAAAGAATTAACAACTGGGACCACTTCTTATTAAGAAATTTTTGCAGGTCAAAAAAATTACCAACAAGGTGAAAAGAGAACCCACAAATTTCAAAAAAGTCTAACTCATAAGCACTCAGACAAAATCTGCTCTTTAGAATTTAAAAAGAAATAAAACATTTTAGGGTGCTTAAATTTAAACACCCAATCCAGAAATGGGCATCTGAGATGAACACACACTTCTCACAGGATGAAATTAAAGAAGCAAATATATATATGAAATAGTGCTACACATCACTAGCCATTCGTGAAATGTAAATTAAAACAACATTGAGAAAGCATCTCACCCCAGAAAGAATGACTATCACAAAGAAATCATTCAACAGAAAATGTTGGAGAGGTTGTGGGGAAAAAGAAACACTTCTCCACTGCTAGTGGGAATGTAGACTGGTACAACCATTGTGGAGATCAGTGTGGAGACTCCTCAAAAGAGTAGGACTAGAAATCCCATTCAAACTGGCTATCCCCCTACTGGGAATTTTCCCAGAAAAACTGAAAACATTGTATCATCATGATATATGTGTACCTATGTTTATAGCAGCACAATTTATGATAGCCAAATCTTGGAAGCAACCAAGAGGTCCATCACCTGAGGAATAGATGAAAAGTTTGTATTTTTATGCAATATGGTATTATACAGCTTTAAAGAATAATAAACTTGAAGCCTTCATATTTAAGAGGATGCCATTTGAAGATATAAGTGAAATATACCAATGGGGTTTTAAAACTATAGTTCTCTTTTACCTTTAAATTTAGTATCTAAAATAAAGATGATGAGCCAATCAGTCAAAGTATTGTGTGAAACACGAAAGGTCATTTGTTGTCATGTATTTGTCTTTGTAGTAGGTGACTGCATTTCTTTTTAAGTAAGGAACTGAGTTATAAATTAATATTTTTGAATGAAAACAATCTACTGATTTTTATCATGAACCCCACTATTTGTGTGAGATATTTTTACAGTTGTAAAATATCATGTTATATATATATATAATATATATATAATCTATAGATTATATCTATAGATATAATCATCTTGGATTTCTATTCCTAGGAATATTTTATCTATTTTACACAAAGGGCCATAATATAAAAAAGAAGTATTTATCTAATTTAACCCACCTATAATAATGTCAACAATAAAATGTCAGTGACCAGAGTTTTATAGTATTTAAAAATATCCTCAGATATTTCTCAGCTTCTGAGAAAAAATACGGAACAATAAGTAAGATACTTTGAAGGGAAATACACATTGCAAACTTAATCTTATGAACTTATTTAATAAAATTTGTAACATAATGTCCTGAGAAAAATAAAATTTAATTTCTCCCTGTAGTTTAAGGAGCTACACAGAAATGGAAAATACTAAGGAAAGAAAAACAAAAAAATGGGAAAATGAATAATATAAATATTGGTTTTGCTAGTGTTCTCCAGAGAAATAGGATCAACAGGATATAGGCATACACACACACACACACACACACACGCACACACAAGCATGTTTGCTGTGAGATCAATTATAAGGCATTGGCTTATGTAATTATAGAGTCTGAAGAGTGTTCCCATGCTCTGTTCTCTGCATGCAGAAGATTAGAAATCCAGTATTGCAGTTAGAAGCCCCAAAGCCTCAAGACTAAAAGCCCAAGAAACAAGAATCTCTCTGGGCCAGCAAAGATCGATTTCAAGCTGAAACAGCTGAAAAAGAGGGCAAACTTCAGTCATTCTTGTGTTATATCCATACCCTGTCTGCATAAGAGGATGCTCACCCTCACTGTGGAGTGCCCTCTTCTCTACTCAGTCACCTAATCAAATGTACACTTCTTCCAGAAACACTCCCACGGATACCTAGAAAGCACCTTTTGTCAAATGTCCAGGCATCTCATGGTAAAGAAAGATTGACATTTAAAATTCATCATTACATTTATTTTTCTTTCTTTACATGTTGTTTCAAGAGAACATTTTATTATTCTTACATGTTATCGTTTTATCATTGATAAGAATTTTTCATTACAGTTGTCCCTCAATATTCATGGAGAATTTATCTGATGATTTGTGAAGTTATTACAGTCCACAGATACTTTTATATGAAATAGAATTGCATTTCCAAACAATGTTTGCATTTTCTTCTTAATTCCTTGGAGTAAACTGAAGTTTACTTACAATACCTAATAAGGTAATAAGTGCTATGTATATATTTGGTATCTTGTATTGTTTAGAGAAGTATGAAAAGGAAAAAACTACCTCAGTATATGTGTAACATAGACTTTATTTATTGCTGAATATTTTTAGTTAAAGATTAATGGAAATAGAATGCTATTACAAGATATGCCAATTATATGTGATACCTACTTTTTAGGATCCTGGAGATACAGAAATGAATATAACAACTCTGATAAAAGAATAGTCATTTATATATTAATATTCAAGTAAATACCTATATGATCAAATTGCTGTTTAAATTTTTTTTCAGATATTGAAGTGCAGTGTAAAACTGTATATTTCTTATTCCTTAGAAATATTGTTACCTAATGACTGGAAACATAAATTAAGATAGTGCCCTTAGGATGGATGTGTAGTCTCTTATCTTGTACCCAGGGCTCCTGAATAAGAATATTAAAATAATATAGAACAATTCAATAACCAGTGACTAACAGAAATTTGATTTTAAGGAAAAGTAATTGATTGGAGAGACCTCATGACGATGTTGAGCACCCGATTAAGGCATATTTCTGATAATATATGGCCTATTTAACTTATAGTAGAATATTATAACAAGGATGTAATGAAACTATGCCATGTGTTTGGCGAATTATTTTTTAACAATATACACAGAAAGAGACAGAGAGAGGAGATAATAGAGACAAAGATAGAGATAGAGACAGAGATTACTTATATATAGATAGAGATATAGAGATCGAGAGATAGAAATAGTGATAGATATAGAGATAAAGAGATATATGGAGATGGAGATGGAGAAAGATGATGATAGAGATAGAGATGAAGATAGACATAGAGATAATAAGGATAGAGTTATAAAGTGATTATAGTTTAGAACTCAGGTGTATGCCAGGTGTTTTGTTCCAAAAATGTGAAACTTGACTAATACAAGTGCTCCACAGGAAAATAAACGTTACAGGCCATTACTTCACACATGCATTTATAGAAGTATTTATAAATAGTTTTTCTACCTAAATAATGGGCATTCTATTAGATATAGTAGACACTAAGTATCTGATTTTGCCTAAGAATATTTGTGATTTATTAAAATCAATACACTTTACATAAGAAAAACATTGATTTTATCTTCAAAGTTAGTTTACATAAAAAATATATTGAGTTGGATTCAATACCCAGCATTCACGCTGGCCTCACCTCCAGAGCACAGTGAGATGAATTGGACTGGGACTGGTGGCACATGTCTGCACTTGAGAGATTAAAAACAGGAGGATCATTACTAGTCTCATCTGTGTAGCACTGTGTAGACCCTGTACTAAATGCATTTTTTAAAAAAGAGAGATGCAAATTAGAGCAGTGTTACGATACTGTGTTACACCAGGAAGAATGCTATCATCAAGAAGTTAACCAACAACAAATGCTGGGGAAGCTTCCGGAACAAGGAGCCCTTTTCCACTGTTGGTGGGAGTGAAGACTGGTACAACTATTATGGGAATCAGTATGGAGATTCCGCAAAAAGCTAGGATTAGAGGTTCCATTCAAGCCAACTATTCTCTTCTTGGATATTTTTCCAAAATAATTGAAATCATACTATAGTGATATATGTGCAGCCAAGTTTATAGCAGGGCAATTTGTCATAAGTTTACTTTGGAAATGACCCAAATGCTTATCAACTGAGAAGCGAATAAGAAAAAGGTGTGGAATTATTTACAATGCACTCTTCCTCTGCTATAAAAATATAAATGCGAGACATTTATAGATAACTGTATGCAAATAGAGAGTGCATTGGTAAGTGAAATAAATCAGACTGGTAGATGCAAACATCATATTGCCTGGATATTGTGAGAACCTGAAAGAGGAAATAAAATCTGAAAAGAGGATAGATACTGTGAAAGGGCAAGTACTTGATCCAGAGGAAGGAAAAATTGGAGTAAAGGAAAGGACATATGAAAGAAGGGAAAAAAATAAACTCATGTATATATGCAGGACAGTTTGGATAATTGTATTGGTAATTTATGAAGGTCTTTTGAAGGAGAAGTTAATGTTTTTTTTTTTTTTTTTTTCATTCATGTATTTGATACAGAGTCTCACTATGCACCTTGGATTTGTAGTGACCTTCCTGTTTTCAGCCTCCCCAGTGCTAGAATTACAGGCACTCTCCACCATGCCTGGACAACTATTTTTTTCTCATTGTTTTTCTTTTACTTTTCTTTTAAATTTCTTATTACACTTTTGTTGTTTTGCATTTTAAAATCTTCAGCTTTATATCTGGTAGCCTGTTTGTATCTTGCTTTAATTTATTTCTTAGTAAACCAAAATGAAATAGAAGTTAGAAAAGTTAAACTGTGTGACTTATTCTCCTGCATAAATAAAATTTTGACCAGGAAAAAGTTTTAATAATACAATCAAACTACTTAATACTATAAGATGAGCTGTCTTACATGCTTTTATTGATTGATTCGTAACTCTGTTATCCCTTCAATATCAAAGGGTTCATTTAAATTTTAACCTGTACTTGTAACTTCTGAAGGGAGCAACAAGGATACGGTCTTTGCTTTCTGATCGAAAGCTTATGATGATTCATTATCCTCCAATTAATTTTTCCATAGTCATTTATCGTCATCAAGTTGCTAGCACACTGCACGGTAGGCACATCAGATCAACTACTGCGTCCTCCTTAGACTGACTTCTCTGTGACAGCGAAGGCAGTTCTCAAGGGCACAGATATTTAAAACAATGCCATTATGCTGAACAGATATTTCTACAAAAAGACATCGCTTATTTTAGAACATATTAATATAGATGAGTATGGAAAAAATAAAATTCTTGCTTGTACTGAATCTAACTTTTTCTAGTGCAGAATCCTGTGTCCCACTTAAACAGAGCCTGAGATGACAAGCTTCCTCCAAGGGGAGATGGTGGAGGAAACCCCACTATCTTTGCCCTGGCAGCAATTCTTACTAAGTGATGCTGGGCATAGAGTTAGTCCCAAATAGAGACCTAGCACAATACCTATAGCTTTTTTTTTTTTTAATGAACACTAATCTGTTTCACCTACACTGAAAGAAAGATTTTCTGATTTTTGAACCACAGTATGCCAAAAACTAAGTCCAAAAAAAAGTTATAACTGTGAATCCAGGCTATACATTGATTATGGTGCAATCCATAGTCTATATAGGTGCATCAGGGGACACAGGAGTGTCATGTAACTACAAAGGATAAGAAAAAAATGAGAATATAGCTAGTTACAATTATGCACCACAATTCAGCAACTGTTAAAAGAGAAGGAGCTTTTGAAAAACATACTCCTTACAAAATATTAAAGAATCACTGTTCTTAAGAAAACACAAAATATTTATGAGACACAGTTCTCTTCCTTTGTTCACAGTGGTCCAGCTTCTATGTATATACAGCTCATTTGTTTGGTGGTCTAATTAGTTGGCTGAAGCTCTACCACAAGCCAAAAATTTTGGAAGGAAGACATCAATATAAGATGTGAAAACAAGCAGAAGAGCAAGTGATTAATACAAAAATCTTTAATTTGGAATTTACAAGCATATTTAGTATGATTTTTTTTACTTTGTTCCTAAACACATTTTTTTGTTCCAGGATCATCAGATTTTTCATGTAAGGATAAACTTCAAGTTACTTTTCTTCACATTCATTTTAGTTATGAGGGAACAGGGTGCTTTATCAAAAGACATTCTAACTTACATTTAATTAACATCTATATGCCAGGATTATTCTTTAAAAATGATTTTGACATTTATCACTAAAAGGACCCAAATTTGTCCATAGCATACTTCCATGGGTCTTATTTTTTAAGACATCATTCAATATAAGTAGAAGAGCAGTTAAGAGAGAGAAACTGTTTAAAAAAAATACTTCTGTTACCAAGGTGACTATACCTTCACTAGGCTTAATCTAGGATTCATATAGAAGCAATCTTATATCAATTTCACCATCTGAGTTCCTTTAGGGGTAAAGGAAATATCTGTAGAATAAATTACTTAGCAAAGATAAAATAAATTGCATTATGTATGTAAGAGCCCAAATATTAGAAATTACTTCAAAAATTATACCAATCAAATAAGTAGTGTATGATAATAATATCTGGCCTATATTTATTGAATGACAGGGACTTCTTAGTACTTATATTTTGAAAGCATTAACTTTAAGATAAATTAATTTCAATAGTATCATACAAAGTATCAACCATAATAGAGGAAGACTTTTTTCATTTTTCTTATCCACAGTCTCATGTCTTAAAATGAGACATGAAATGGGAGAGCAGTAGGTAATTATTACATTTCTTCAGGTACTTTTGCCTAGGCTTTTAAATATGTCTTTATTATTTGATTTACAATTACACATTCTCAAATATCTTTTGAGCAGAGCTGTGAAAAACGCATCCACCCATTTTTACACTCAGAAATTTTGCTAACAGCATGCATGTTCATGCAGTTAATCTGTGATAAATGCATTAGTATTGCTAGAAATCCTAAAAGAGTAATTTCCATGAGGTACAACATCTGTTTTTTAAAAGACTCACTAATCAAATTTCATTTATTCTCTCTGTGCTCATTTTTCTAAATGGAAACAAGATGACCAACAGGCTACTGGGGGTGGGTGCTACTTGCATGACAAAGTCACATGCTGGCTAAAATTCAAAACACAAATCTAATTTTTATCCCAGAAACTTTCTGGCACAAAATCATAAATGGCAGGAGTATTTAACTTATGGAGATATTGAAAGGGAAGGGTTTTTGCTTTCTTAGTGTTATAGTGTTAGTTGTGAATCCAGATTTGACTTCTCTTACCAAGCACGTTTAGGGACTCTCCACTCTAAACCTGCAACAAACAATATATGTTTTTCCATAAAATTTTTTTGAGATGATTTCTGTCCCCCTAGTAAGAAGCTCCCTGAGGATGGGGAATGCTTAAATATTTAAAGCCTGTCACAAACTTCAGCATAAAAGACACACTTAGCTACCTTTGGCTGGAATGTATATGACTAAACCATTAAACAGTGGTCTTTGTTGAAAAGAAATTATTTCTGCTCATTGTTTCATGCCCACTGCACAGACATTACTGGATGGTTAACGTCTTTTATTTCCTGATGGACAAATGAGCTTTACATGTCATTTGGACACCTATTTTCCTGGTAGAAAAAAAATTCACTATACATTTTTAAATGCCATTTTTTGGAGTTCTTTAGGGTCAAGAATACTCAACAATCCCTTATGTAAAATGTTGTGAAGGAGGGACATATAAAATATGTGAACTCACAAACCATCCATACTTCAAGTTATTTTCTTCTTCTCATATAGAATCCTTGTATATAATGACAAAGATATTCATTAAGCCAGTGTATTTGCTTTTTAAACTAAAAACTGAAACTGTAATATACAAAATATAAAGAATTCTCTAGGCAAAAATTATTAAATTGCTTCTTATTGCCCAATACCATGTAAAAGAAGGTACAGGATTATATTGCTGTAAGAAGCATGTAATTGATACAGGCTTTTATCTTATTTTCTCTCTGAAGGCTTTTGACTTGAAAGGCACTGATATTTTTATATAAGGATCTTTAATATCAGAATATAGTTTTTTTCCACTGTTATTTATTTTCTTTCTTCCTTCCTTCCTTCCTTCCTTCCTTCCTTCCTTCCTTCCTTCCTTCCTTCCTTCCTTTCTTTCTTTCTTTCTTTCTTTCTTTCTTTCTTTCTTTCTTTCTCTCTTTTGTATTTTTAGGGAAATATCTACAGGGTGTTCAGGGTCTCACTACTAGTTCGTAGTGATCCGTCTGTCTACAGCCTCTTGTGAGCTGGGATTACAGGAGTGCGCCAACACGTGAGTCTCAATCGCCATCTCAGCCAGCCTGTGGGGGCGGGGCCAGCACTGCAGATCTGGGGATCCAACCTCTGGCCCCCTGTGCCTGTTTTCAGGCACTTTAATTGGCTGAGCTACTTAGCCGGCCCTTATTTCTTGATGTATTTACATGAGCAGAATTTTTAAAGTTAATTGGGGATTCAGTCAAATTCATTAAAAATAAGGAGAGGTCAAAAAAACTAAAATTGACAAGAAAACCTGAAAGTTAATTGCAGTGGTGGACTGTATACAATTCTTGAATAGAAATCAATGGCTAATGAAAACTCAGAAACACAAAATGTATGGAAAATAGCTTACAATCATGTATGAGCATTTGTAACAAATGTCTCATATTAATTTAAAGTAACAGTAATATGAACTACATAGGCTATATATAGGATCTAACTTCTCAAATTTTATGAAAGTATGGGACCTTTTTGAAATGGAAAATTTATTAAAAATGACTGATGTTGGCCTATAGGACAAACATATTCAGTTTTTTCCTAAAACTCCAACATTAGTCCATTTTTTCCTAGGCTTTGCTAACACTTTCTCCTGGAAAGCCCCAGTAGTTTTTATCCTTTCCTCCCCTTGTAAATATATTGGTATCACCTCTCTCTGAATTATTCACAGAAATATTTTTAAAATACTATCGTTATTAATATCTAAATATTGTTATTAATATCTAAAAATTTTGTATGTGCCTATGAGTTTGAATTGTTAGCTTTCTTTTCAGATGGACACTATTGTAAATAACAACAGTAATTATAACAGGACTCAGAATTTTTACAAGTTACTAGTGGATATAAATTGCACAATAAAAAAAACAATATTTCCTCTTGCCAAATGTAAGCACACAAATACACAAGTGCAAACATTACACACACATGTAAAAAATAGCAAATAAGTAAAATAATTCATCATTGAAAACTTTTTCAATTAATAAATTATTCTATATTTAGTTGACTAGTAACATACAACATGAGTGAAAAAATACAAAAAAGATTATTTGTTACTCTACTATAATATTGGTCTATCTTTGAACAGAAAATAAACTATAAAATATATTGGGAAAATTCTCCCTGTAGTTAAATTAATTTATTAACTAAATCAGTACTGAAGAAAATTGTTTTGAAGTTAAGGAAGAATCAATAATTTGTCTTATTTTGTGTAACATTTGATGGCATTCATTTATTCATTTCCCTAATTAGTAAACCAATGCAATATGGCATGGGAGATTAGATTGTTCACAAGGGAAAAATTGCAATCATGTATGACATTTATTCTAGGTAGAGTCATAAATGTGAATGGCAGAGGGGAGAGACAAGTGACTATAAAATGTGGATGTGCTGACAATATTAACAGTCACAATGGGACTAAATTTCTTGGGAGCATACTATAGAGTGGACTACATAGAAGGATGGTATGGTAATTACAGAGAAAGTACTGAGTGTACTTAATTTGAAAATGTATCTAATATTCTGATTTAGGCTTATAAACCATATGATCATTATAAATTGTGGTAAATACAACAAAATAGGCACATTTTTGGACTGTGATCTTTGACAATAATGACAGTAAGGCACCTGTGCAATGATTTCCTTGTAGGTAGGTAAATAGCACAATATTCAAACTACCCAAGTCACTACATTGTGAATGAATGAATATTTTATTCATTATTAGCTTATTAGTAGCATAGATATTTTCAAGATACATGGAGAATTCACTGCAGGTCATATTTCTGGAACACCAAAGAAAGAATATGTAGAATATACCTGTTTAATAACATGGAACAAGGACTGACCTAAAAACTAGAATCATGGATATAACTATGTCTTCAGGATAACAGAGTGATGAGGGATATGAAAGGGAAAAATGCAGTAGGCTCCTGCACTAAATGAATGTAAAATCTGAGGAAAATTTATATTAGCTATGCCTTTTGTCCTACTAGAGAAAGTGGTCAACTGAGTACTGTTGGAGTATGGGCACTCTGGGTTCTGCTCTCAGCACTGCAGTGCATAGATCAAAACTATAGCATGGAAATGCAGAGAAGGAATGGCAAACACAATACACAGCTAACTCTGATTCTAGAGGAAGGGGATCTAGGCCACCAAGTCTGTTAGTCTCAAGAAAAAAGGAGGAGGGGCGTGGTTGGATGCAGACAAATATACCTGCAAAGAGGACTAGGTGCAGTTTTTCAGATGGAAGTAATAAGTGTGAATTGCAAATGCTCCTCAGCATAGACAGACACAGTCCTGTACGGTGCTAGAACAGGGGATATTTGTATACTCGTCAAAACCTATAAGCCTCTACACATCACAAAACATGAATTTTAGTTCGTACAAACTGAAATAGTAGTGGAAGGAGGAGTTAAGGATAGAATGTGGATTGCAATAAATGTATCTAACTATGTGTTACATATCCAACATAACTTATCTGAAAGAATTCAACAAAGAAAGGTAATTATGTTTGTTCAAATGAAAAATGTCAATCAATAAAAGTGGTATGTAAAAATTACACTATAGTAGAAAAATTTGCTTTTCACCAGGGTGTGAGTTGAAAAATCTGAATTTCACATGTGTGTTAGGATTGAAATAAAATATAAATAAATGATTTGGAATAGCTCTAGCTTTCTTATTTGGGAGTAAGTTAAAATTACAAGTAAGTAAAGGGAAGACAAAATGTGTAGGATTAAAATTGGAGGCAATAGTCTGACTGAGATTTAATAGTTAGATTTCAGAAAGTATAGATAGGTAGGGATTAATGGAAAAATTAGGAGAAAGCAGACACTATTTTTTCTCAAAGGATCCCATATAACATTAAACAGCTGGATAATAATTTCTGTATTGGTTCTGAGTATAGCCTAGCTCATGTTCAAAATATGAAAAGGGAAATTCAGAAACTTCAATTTGGAGAGATACATAATATCTCCCCAAGCATGTCAAATTTGACATCATCCAAAATAAGTCATTGATGCTATGTGCGTCATCTCATTTCTGCCAATGAAATGAGATGAAAAATTTCATACTTTTTCATATATTCAGAGGCTAATGTCTAAATTTTACTTAAATAAAATCTGGAACTCTGCAGGCTAGCAGTTAATTTTATAGAAGTATAGAACTTATGGGAACTCCAACATGTTTAGCACTCACTGTACATTTCCTATCCACACTTGGCTCATTATTTTCTTTGAAATGTACCACAAAGTTATTTTTATTTTTCAGGTTAATTCCTATCTTACAGATGGTCCTTTTGGGTTTGTATTGATGTTGGACAAATGAGCTGTTAATTTGAAAAGGGGACCACAAAGCACACAAAGTTTTAGCTGAAATAAAGGTGGCAAACTTTTGCTACAGTGCTGCCCTAAAACTAAAGGTATAAGAAGAAATTCTGAGTGTCTGCAGGTGCAGAACTCACTGTAGTACAGATGAATAGGCTCTGCCACAGGAGACTTCTCTGTAAAGACTCAGAATGCACTGTGACAGCCTCGCCAGCCTTGGTTTCTTACCTGTTCAATCACAGCTCAAGTTCCGTAGACATTTCACAAAAGTCTAGTCAGCAGCTAGCAGTGAAGTGCATGTTTTCAGAAAATTTTAATGCATTTATATTTTACTGTGTAATTCACTTTAACTCCGGTAGTACATATTAAACAAATCAGCATTCACATGGCCAAGAAGTCTATAGAGCAGCAGCTGGAATTCATATGATGATTTAAAACTGTTATTTTCTGTGTAGTTTTATTGAGCACGGTTACTTTACCTTTCTAGAAAAAAAAAAATCACTAATGCTATTTATCTTTTCTGACAATGAAATGTTTCTAGGTTAGTGGATGCCTTGTTACCATTTTCCACTATAGAGGTTTATGTGAAAGATAGCTCAGAGTGCTGTATATGAGTCATGTCAGCTGAAAAACTACATATAACAGCAAAGCTAAATATTCCATAGGAATAACAAATTTTCTGAGACTTATTCTTTCGTAATTATTTTCTGGAGTTATACCTTTTCTTTTAAGTACAATGGAATTATAAGGGATTTCAATAAAACCATAATTTTCTAATTTCTTCTATTCTTCTTGATGATGCAAAACAGTTGTGATCTTTTGGAAGATTTTGTTAATTGATAATATTATTTCCTAATAAAAATGAGGAAAAAAATCAATTTGTGAATTGCTATTTGTTTTTATACTAAATCTTAGTTCCACAAAAGAATTAAATAATTAATAATTTAAATAATTACATTAATTTTTTGAAAAATTTGCAGCAATTCAAACCTGTTCCTATAAAATTTTAAATAGCCAAGCAAGAATTTTCTTCCATGTCACTCTCAAACTGAACTATTAAGTCATATATTTTAGTTGTCGATTTGTGGGAGAACTTTTTTCTATGTCCTAAATTTCATTCTGTATTTTTTAAGTAAATTAATGCATTAAAAATCTGTTTTATATTTTGAAAACTTTAGATAGAACTCTAGTGTAAGGATGTGCAATCCCACCCTGTTGTTATGGAAGTAACCCAATGACCCAACAAATCTTTCCCAGACAAAAGTAGTACAAAAGTCATAAGTGTTCAATAGAATCTGAAGTAATGCTCTTTCTTTCCTTCATGTATTCACTGAGGATGGTGAGCTTGGTGACATAAACCTGAGATCTTCATCTCTTTCCCTCCACTGGTGAGACTCAGGGCATAGTGACCTTAAAGAACACCAGCAGCACAATAGGACCTTGGCTAAAGCACATACAATAGACAACTGAAACTAGAAGAATGGGAATATCCCATTAAGCATAAGCAGTATGAGCCAGTAAGTGACCTCTAATCTTTCGTTTTATTTTATTCTACTTGCTCTAGTCCTCTTTTGACAACTATCTTACTTGACTTAACAATATTTTCATGCCAGCAAACATTGTTTCTTCTCTTTCTGGATCACAGCAAAATTGCCAGACCTTTTCTAATCCTCCTCTCTGCATCCTACAAATACTCAAAGTTAGGATGATAATCCTGTGCTCTCTAGCCTTGTGCCTACTGTATTTAATCTCATTCATCTCTCCCTTCTACATGCTATCCTTCTGAACTATACTGCACATCAGACCAAATCACTCACCTAAGTGAAAAATCATTGCATACAAGTTCCTGACTTAAGATGAATTACATTAGATTTTTCTAGACATTCTTTCTACAGTTATAGATATCAGGCTAATAGTTACTACAGTTTTTCAGTTAACAGGTTGTACTTGAGTTTGTTGTTATTTACAAATAAAATAACTTAATCAGGATGGTATATAAGCTATAACCACCCCCCAAATGACAACACTACAACGTTAAGGGTTCATAAAATTTACCATATTCTAGTACTAAAGAAATTGGCTCTATATCAAATAGGTAGAAGCTTCTTAGTTTTAATATGTTGGACAGATAGAGATGGGTATCCCCTTGCCATTTAAATATTATAGATGCATGAATTCAGCTAAATAATCCAATATAGTACAGGAGTTCATAATAGTAGTGGGATGTCCATACAATTGGCAATGTTGATTTGAGCCTTTTACAGCTCAGCATATTAATATGGCTTTACTTTTAATACCTGGTTTTCATACTTTTCTGCTGGATGGTTAAGACTAAGATAAAGCAAGATCTATATTACAAGAAATGTAACTTTTCAATCTGACAAGGCCAGTCAAATTCCTTTAGGATTTACCCTGAAACCCTGTACTACAGTTTGTAGATCGTTTTTCATGGTCAGCCATGTGACAGCCATTGCTTGACCAATTTGCTCTCTGTGATGAAATGAATTTCAATTTCAAGTGAATTGTAATGTGTGTGTATACATATATACATATATATGTATAACTATACATGGTTATACATATATATTCAACAAATAACAAGGCAAGCAACTATATAAAATAAATATTAACAGGCATGAAAAATCAAATAAACACTTATACAATTGTATTGAGGGATCTTAATATGTCACTATCAGAAAAAGACATATCAACAAAACAAAAAATCAAAAATGAAATACTAAAACTGAACCAAAGTTTTGAAAAACTAGACTTGCCTGGCAAGTACAAGGGCCTGAGTTCAATCCCTGGCTCTACCAAAATAAATACATACATACATACATACATACATACATACATACATACATACATATATACATACATAATTTTTTCTAAAACTAGAAAATTTATGAATAAATGTAAATATTGAGACAAATGATATGTAATTTTCAATCCATATATTAGTAGACTATGGTAATCTTTTGTATTTTAGAGAGTTGATTAGTAGTGAGTGATTCATAAAGCAATAATGTATTTGAAAATACTACTACTAAATAGAACCTTCTGATACTTTTTTATGTAGAGGAAATCCTTTACTTAAAATGTCTAAAATTTGTATAATTTTTCTATATAAAATTCCTCATAGATATTTTGAGTTTGAATAAATGTTACAACAAACATTCAATTTGTGCAATGATAACATAAATACATTATTTAATTCTGAAGCAGTGTGAAGTCAATTTCAATTGAAGTCTAGCTTTCTTAGCTTTCTTAATTACTACAAATTCCATATAGTTTCACTATCACATAAATGTCAATTTAAAAAATATGTGCTATTTATTTAAAACTAATAAATTTGTAACACTGAATACACATTGTAAACTAGTAAGGTTATATCCTTTATTTTAGACTTACTGATTACATTTCCAGTATATACTAGAATTCTGTCTCTTTATAGCATTATTAGTCTTCAAATACACTATGAGAATAATACATTGAATTTTGTTGTAATTAGATCAAAGTATTTCATTTATCTAAAAAGATCAATTTAATCAAAATCTGATTAATTTCACTGATTAGCTGGTATCCTCAGTGAGAGTGAAAATGTTTCCTATGCATTTCTTTATAAATACATCACTTATGTCTAAAAGTACAAATTTCAGTGGAAAGTATCAATAACAATAATAAAAGTTAAAAAAAAGTGTGGTTCATTTGAAGATAGACTATAAACAGGAAAAATTATTAGCAAAAGTGAAACACACAAGTTTGCTCATATACCAGTTTGTGAAGAAAAAAGAGACATTATGAGACAGAGAAACAAACAAATAAATATCTGGGTTGTGACTTATGGTAAAGCATGTGCCCCAAATTAGGAATAATTTTTATGACTACACTGACTTGTTTGGAATCCTATCACTTGTTGCATTCTACAGGAAGTAGGAGCATTTTTCTGTTATGTAAGAAAAAAAATGCCTTTCTTCTATCTCAGCTCCCCAAAGATAAATATTGGATGATTTAGGTATGTAGTCATAACCTATAACTAACTACTGTTTTCCAAAATTAAATAGCATTTAGCGCTTTATGAAATAGTTATATTTAACTGTGACAAGAGCTTAACAAATATACAATTAATTGACTAACGTGTATTTCTAATGTCAGTCTATTTAAAATGATAGTATTATTGCTTAAAATTTGTTATTAGCTCCTCTTGTTTAACAGCATCAAAATAATAAAAATATTAATTTTAACACTACTTAGAGGGGCCGAGGAAACAGCTCAGGACAATAAGTGCTTGCATGTCAAACACAAGGTCTTGAGTTCAATTCTTGGTACCTCAAAGAAAAAGAAAAAAAAAAAAGAAAAAAGAAACACCACCTAGAAAAAAATTGTCCACATTATGCATAGAATATTGTGTACTTAGTTTTGAGCTGAGGACCGTATATGTTATCTTATGTACCTGTAACTATACATCAGATGATTGTCCATATTATTATGCAGGATTCCAAGAAAGTCACAAGCAAATACATTACTCACTACAACAACTGACACAATTGCTTTTTACATGTGTGAAGCAGCCCACCGGCACTGCAACAAACATTGTGAAATAATTGATTTACTAAACTTTTTTCTTCAGTGAAGAAATTGGTTTGAAATCATGTTCCAACCAAATTCTTGTTATTCACACTAGGATAGTTTAAATAATCCATGCTTTGTCAAGATTAATAACAATCTGATAGAGACAAATGGCTCCGACTCACCAAAACCTCAAATTACAGAAATATGCCACAATACTCACACACAAAAACACTTCCTGAGAAGCAGTTTCTCTTTCAAAACTGTCTTGATTTTGCTTAATTCTTTCTACCTCTGTCATTCATACCTATACTTAAAATCAGTTACTTCGAAATCAAGCTAAGAAAGGTTTTTTTTTTTTTTTTTTTTAAAATGTATTTTATTTCCATTATCTGAACTGAAATGTGAGTCTTAGAGACATCAAAATACATCGTCAAAAAATATTTTCTTAACAAAAGTCTCCACTTTTCTGTTTGTCATCTATTTTAGCCCATTCCAATTGGTGTGGTAACTATTGGGTCAATAAATCCCAACGTACGCCTTTGCAAACTAGTACATTCGTCCACATAGTCCCTCAGTTGGCTGTGTTTTTAATATAATAGGCAAGAAGGAATTGAAAACAACTCAATATTAAGACTTCCAAAACAATTATTTTAATTATCTACTGCTATGTTACCTTGCTTTCCCTGTTCAGTCTACTACAGCAGTCTTACCCCCCATGAGACCTATGGAAACAAAGAGACACATTTTACTTAAAGGCACAGGGACATACCTAGAATTACAGAAAACTTACCCCTTGCAAGCATTGGTGGCCTCTATTCCAGTTCTTGGAACTACATGAAGATTGCACTCCTGGGTCCACCTGAAGCCAAAGTCTACACAGCCTACTCATATCATAGCTAAACATGCTTCTTCAGGAGTCCGTTCACTGTGAAAGCCATACTATCATTTTGGTAAAGAAAACAGTTCTATAAGATATGTATACAGAGAATACAATGAAACTAGATAATGCAATGCATATTAAAGGTTCACAATAAAACTTTAGTAACAAATCTCAAAGAAAAATGAATTGCCAATTCCTTAAAATATCCAATATAATGCTTCTAAGGAAATTCAATGAGATATATAATAAATAAGACAGGCAATCCAACGAAATTATGAAAACTGTGAGAAATTTAGCAGAGATAAATTTCATTAAACAAAAATAGAAACCAACTAGAGAACATACTCTTAAGTGAAATAAATCAGACCATGTGCATACAATGTATTGTCTCCTTAGCTTGAGAACCTGAAGATAAAAATGTAATCCAAAGGGTATGATAGATACTGGGAAAAGAGAATGAACTTATTCAAAAGTAAAGAATAACTGAGTTGAGGAAAAGTACAGGAGAGGGAGTGTGGGAGAATTTGCCTATGTCCATAAGCACGATTGCTTGAAAAGCTGAACTGTATATGTCTGCTGGTCCCTGCAAAGAAGTAGTTAACACTTTAATTTGTTTCATCTCATTTTTTCAATTGTTTATACTTATTTCTTAATTTATCTTTTAAAATTTTGTATTTTTTTATTTTATTGAAAAACAAATAGCAATGAGACAGTTTCAAATCAAATTAGTAGAGCAGATTCAATAATTAATACATTGCATATTGCCTTTGTAAGTTTTTTTTGTTGTACAAGGTGCATACATGATATTTTATTTACAACACTATTAGAGCAGATCCCTCTATTCAATGAATTAAGAGAATATAGCTGTATACCTTTTTTTAAAAGCTGAATTATGATACAGTCTCAATAATTAATACTTTTGCATTGTTATCTTCTTAGTGGTTATCCATACTACAAGAAGCAGGCAGGATGTCCTGTCTAAACACTATTATGTACTCATTTTATTTTATTTTATTTTATTTTTGTCTTTGTGAGACAGGGTCTCACTATGCAGTCCAGGCAGGCCTTAAACTCACTTTGTAGCTCAGGCTGGTCTTGAACTCACAACAATCCTCCTGCCTCAGCCTCCCGAGTGCTGGGATTACAGGTATGCGCCACTACGCCCGACTCATTTTAATGATAGAAAATATCAATGAAAGAGTTTCAAAATAGATTAGTGGGACAGTTACACTAATTAATACATTGCATATTGTTGTCTTTATAATAGTTATAAAAAGGACAAGGTGTAGACATGATAACTTGTCTAAACAATATTAAGATAAAGCTTTTGCTCATTGACCTAAAAGTAGCTGAACATCTATCCTATTATATATTTATTATTTTTTTCACTACAAAATGGTCCTCTATTTATATTCCCTCTTTTTCTTTTCTTTTCTCAGAGAAGGGTGTTCCATTGCTGTTAGAGAAGTTGTTTTTGGATAAGTCTTTAAAGGACCTTTTTATACTTGATGTCACTACAAATATTACACGTGCTTGAATTCACCAAAATAAACCAATAAAGTCCAAGAGTGTAGAATACTAGTGGGTTTTCAGCAGAACTGGCAATTGTCAGAAGTTATTGACTCAAACTTTTACTGCTCAGCACATTAATATGACGTTACTCTTTATATCTCCTGGTTATACTTTTCTGCTGGATGGTTCAGACCAAGCTAAATCAAGACCTATAAAAATAAAAATGTAGCTTTTGTATCTGACAAGGTCATTCAAATTCCCTCAGGATTCACCCTGAAACCATGTACAGCACCTTGCAGATCTCTTGTCAGTGTTAGCCATCTGGATGAGTCATGGCCATTGCTTGACCAATTTGCTCTTTGTGAAAGAATTTTTTTCTCTCTAGGTGACTCTCCCTAGGCACACTATATGTTGTCAATCACTTTCTTCTGTGGCCCCATAATCTTGATCAGAAAATTTTGTACACCACTGAGCTATAGGATGTCTTATGTCCTGAGTCTTCACTGAACTTGATTGGCTAGGGCCAAAATATTAGCTATCCTTTTTGCTCCTCTATTTCTTTAATTTTTGGACTGCAAACTTTAGTTGTTAAACTGCCAAGAGAAATGCTTAATGTTATTGTTACACTGTAACAGAGGCAGTTGAGTTTAACATCACTGTCTGAATACCAAAAGCCTTAGTCATAACATGGAACTGCTACTTTCCAACAACCAAGGATATTGTAAATTTTAAATCCCTATAGAATATGAAAAGACAATTACATATTTTTACAAAGAAATTTAGAAATCAAACCATTTACAACATTATAGCAGGAGAATCCTATGACTTTTTTTCTTGCCTCTTGTTTTCTTTTATTACTTTTTTTTTAACAAACATTTAATTCAATGAAAGTGTAGCAATAATTGACATTAGAAGCAGTGTGTATTTAGAAGACCAAAATGACAAGTATTTCAAGCATGATTTTAGGGTTGTCCATTGCTATCCTCACTGCACTTTCCTTAGTTCCCAGATATCAGCATATAGAGTTAGTCAGGGTGACATTTCTACACATTAACTGCTATTTTCAGAAATCTGCATCAAGAGATGCAAAAAAGCTTTTGATAAAAACAAAAGTTCATTCATAATAAAACCCTATAGAAAATTGTAATGAATCACTTTATCTTGGTCTGATAAAACCATAAGAGACAAATAAGAGCCAAATTCGTACAACATGGACAAAAACAGAAAGTTTTTTGTCTAAATCGGGTACAAGACAGGGGTATTCACTAGCACCACTCCTATTCAAAATAGTTCTAGAAACATTAGTCAGAGATATAACATAAGAGAAAGAAATAAAATTAATATGGATAGGAAAAGAAGTTAAATTATCATTACTAACAGATGAGATGGTACTATACATTGAATTCCACAAAAAAATCTACCAAAATATTGTAGACTTAATAACCAATTTCAGTAGCATAGCTGCATACAAATCTAACATTCAATAATCAATAACATTTCTACATACAGATCAAACTAACTAAGAGAGAAATCAGGGAAACCACACCCTTCATAACAATATCTAAAGAAATGAAATACATAGGAATCAATATAACAAAGGAAGTAAAAGATCTATACATTGAAAATTACTGTACTCTTAAAAAGGAGATTGAAAAAAGATCTTATTAAAAGATGCCCCTTTCTCATGGATAGAAAAAAAAAACAACATTGTGAAATGTTCATACTCCCAAACTTGGTAGAAAAAATAATGTAATCTTCATTAAAATAAAAGTAGCACCTCACAGAGCTAGAGTAATGTTCTTAAAATTCATTTGAAGCCAAAAGAGACCTAGAATAAGGAAGGCAATTGTGGGCAACAGTGGTAAGGAAGGAGGCATCACAATCCTTGACTCGAAATAGAGAAGGTACTATGATAAAATAAGCATTGCACTGTCATAAAAACAGACCTGAGGATCAGTGGAACAGAATAGAAGATGCAAACACAACTAAAAACACCCTCATCTACCTTATTTTTGACCAAGGGGCCAAACACACTCACTGGAAGATAGCCTCTTTAATAAATGGTGCTGAAAAAACTGGCTTTCTATGTATCAAAGTCTAAAACTAGATCCATAATTATCATGATGTACTAACTAAAGTCAAGATGGATCAAAGATCAAATAGTAAAACAGAAACACTACATTCACAAGAGAAAGTAGGCATGAGTTTGAAGATATAAAAGTAGCAGTGTTCATGAACAAATCCCAGACTGTACAGGAAACATTTCAAAGTGTCAACAACTTGGAACTATCTTATTAAAAATCTTTTGCACATCAAAATGAATCACCAACAAAACAAAAAGACAACCTTCCAAGTGAGAGAATTATTAAATAATTGTCCCTCAAATAAAAGATTTATATATATGACATAAAAAGTAATAAAACTCAGACCACCTAAATTCAAAGATCCAAGCCAAAAATAGGCATGTGAGAACACACAATTTTCTGATGAAGAAGCACAAACAATAAGTAAATATGTGAAAAAAAATGTTCAACGTTACTTGTTATTAGAAAGATGGAATGCAAAATAACAGTAAGATTCTATTTCACTCCTGAAAGAATTTCCTTCATCAAGAAATCCAGCAGTTTAAAAATGCTGTAGGGGTTATGCCGAAAAAGAATCTTCCCGACCTTTGGTGGGAGTGCAGCCTGGTGCAACCACTGTGGAAATCACTATAGAAATCCCACTGAAGGCAAGGATTATAGGACCCATGTAGCCCCTCTGTTTCCCTTGTTATCTTCCCTGAAGAATTAAAAACATTATAACACAGCAATATATATCCTCCCATGTATGGAAATAGCCAAAATGCTCAAAAATGGAAGACAGGATTAGAAAAAGATATAGTATTTTTATTCAATGATATTCTAATCATGCATAAAAAGGATAAACTTGAGACTTTATCAGCAAAATGGATGAAAGTTTTGTCCATACCACAAGTGAAATAAATTGGACTTATATATGGAAATATTGTATTGAATCCTTCATGTGAGAAATTGAAAGGATAAATAAGTTCCAAAATGTACTACAGATACTGTGAAATACAAAGAAATTGGTTCAAAGGAAAAAGGACCCATTATAGGGGAAAGGCAAGTGAAAGAAGGAAAAAAATAGAAAGATGCATCTGAAAAGTTAGCTGTACTACTTTTTCTCTTAGTTAATTGAAAAGGAAGTTTTGTTCTAATATTGATTGGGAGACTTCTTATGCCAATCCATATGATGTATTCTGAGTAACTACTTTGAAGATGCTAATACGCAATGTATTTACTCTTGTCATTATCCTATTATTTTGTTATGAAATTACATAACAAAATATTTTTTATTTTTTCCCATAAAATAAAAGAGGATCAGAAATGAAAAATAAGCTAAATAAGAAAATAACTTTACCAGTAATGATGCACATACAATGAAAATAAAAGGGAAGAAAAATGTTATATGCAGACAAAAAAATAATCAAGAAGATGTGGGAAGGTTTATTTCACATAAAATTAATGATAAGTTAAAAACTGTGAAACGTGAAAGAAAAAGATAAGCATATGATGATCAAAGGATCAAGCCAACAAGAGAATAAAACAGCTGTGAATACATAAAAATAGCAACAAATCCAATAACACAAAGCAAGATATTTAATGGAAATTTGAATTAAATAAAATAACAGTTGTGGACTTGACACATAATTTTCTTCAGTGGACAGGTAAGACAAAAACTCAACAATAATTCATTGGTAGTAAACTATGCTATAATACAAATGTGTCTCACAGACATTGACAGTGCATTTCATCCAACAGTTGAAAAATGCATGATGTTTTCATCATCACTGGAAACATTCTCCAAGTTAGGTCACACAGTAGACCGTAAAAGAAACTTCAGCAAGTTTAAAAATGCTCTCAAATTTATATCATGTATCTTCTTTGAGGAGAATACTATACATTCAATAACATAACACATCAATAGGAAGAACTGGGATAGAAGTTGAAAAACATATGAAAGGTAAATATCTTCTTATTTTGTATTTTAGAGAAGGGTTTACATAGTGTTCAGGGTCTCACAATTAGATCAAACTCATAATGATCCACCTGTTTACAGCCTCCCAAAAGCTGGGATTACAGGCGCGTGTGATGATGCCCAGTCTCCATTGCCATCTCAGAGGGCCCAGGGGGCGGGGCCTGCACAGCATGTCTGGGGATTAAACCCCAGGCCTCTGCACCTGCTTGCAGGAGCTTTAATCTGCTGAACTATTTGGCCAGCCTTAAATATCTTCTTAAAAAGTTAAATAGGAAAATCAAATGAGAAATTTGAAAATTTCTAGTGAAAACCTACAACACTATATAATGCCTAAATTAATGGTATGTTGACATTAAAATAGATGTAGAAAAAAAAGAAAAAAACATGTTTGAATAAACTAACAATGAAATTCAAGATATAATAAATATAATTAAAAATGAAACTTACAAATGATAGAAGAAATGAATGAATAACAAAGCAAAAATAATTAAAAGAACAAGAAATACTCAAGATGAACAAAATAAAAAAATTGACTTTTTAAAGAGATACATGAAATAGACATTCATCTGTACCAGCCAAGATGACAAAACAGTCAATACTCAAATAAATACCAGTAAAAGTATTAAAGGAAGCATTACATCGAGTCACTAGGAACTAGTATGAACAATTCAGAAAACCCACAGAAAGGGGACAAATTTTTGGAAATAGAAAGCCTATGAATGAAGCAGTGCATCCAGTTGCCAGGTGGAGCCAGTTTCGCGTCTCCCGGCCTTGACATGGACCCGGAAAGCTGCCCTTGTCCTACTGGTGGCTCCTGCACCTGCGCCGACTCCTGCAAGTGTGAAGGCTGCAAATGCACTGACTGCAAGAAGAGCTGCTGTTCCTGCTGCCCTGTGGAATATGAGAAATGTGCCAAGGACTGTGTGTGCAAAGATGGGGAGGGGGCCAAGGCGGAGGTGGAGAAGTGCAGCTGCTGCCACTGAGGACAAAGTGGCCCAGGGCCACCTCTGCCCTTTGTGGGATATGGCTTTGCCCTCCTACTGCCTGCTAAGGAGCAACAATAAATCCCATGAACAGTAAAAAAAAAAAAAAAAAAAGAAAGCCTATGAAAATTGACCTATGGAGACAATACATATAGAGATAAACATGAGTAATAGGATTTAAATAAAAAAAAAAAAAACAAAACAGTAACAGTCATTTTAGAAAACTTGTTAAACTACATGTCAATGTGCTAAGTGAAAGAAGCCTGAAACAAAGAAACAAGTATTCTATTACCTCATTGGAATCTAAGACAAATCAGTTTATAAGAAGGTGAGATTGGACTTGTTGTCAGAATTTGGGGAGAGTGATGCGGAGCTATGAGTAGGAGAAGACTGATCAATGGTCATAACTAGCTATATAGAAGATGAACACCTACTGTGCTGTCACTTAGTAGGATGAATCTAGATGTGTACAAAATCATCTAGAAAATAATTATTTGATGCCTTTCTAAAAAAATGATATTATGGGACATACATGTATTTAACCGTATTTAAATAGTATAAAAACTAGATGTCTATCAAAAGATTACTTGCTTTTATACAATTCTGTATCTTTAGATAGTAGTTAAAAATGACTCTAACTTAAATTAAAAGTACTAAAAGAATGTTAACATCTTTCTGCCATTAAAATATGAAGAAAGTCAGCCTGATGGAGACAGAAATAAAAGTAGAAAAATTGTTAGATTCAAAATATAAGAAAAATTCCAAAGTATGTTATCTGACTTAAAGGATAGGGCCCATGATTAAAAACTAAGCAGAGGCCCGAGATTTTAAGAGGATAACTAGCAAAGAAACATAGTTCACTATATAGGCCGGTGTAGTTTTCTGCCAAAAAGACCATATGTATGAATATGCTGAAAGCAGTTGCTTTCCTAAAAACTACATGTGAAAGTCTGCATAATTCTGACTTATAGAACTATAAAATAATGAATGTTGTTTTAAAACTCTAACATATTACTTATATAAGTGTATGAAAATTTCGTGATCCAACTATCACACATCTGAATGTGTATCTATAGGAAATTATCAGTATATCAAATAAAATCTACATTGTCAGGTTTTTACATAACTACTCACATGAGCAAAGCAGGAGAATTCAATAAGTGACAAAAGATCAATATTTTAAAATGTGTTCAATGTACACAATAAATACTATGCTACCACATAAAGAACAAAGTCCTATCATTGGTGGTAAAATAGGTGAAACCGTAAGAACATATTGTGAAATGTAACAAGC
>PVKA01020154.1:29729-40949 GCA_004027165.1 Ctenomys sociabilis | reverse complement strand
CCAAAACGCGATGCATCTCTGTGCGACCTCCGGTGGGGGTCAGACGCATACAGTAGGACCTTGGGAGGGAACCTCTGACTCCCAACTCCCCACCCCGAAGATGGAGCGTTCTCCTTGCCTGCTTCCAGAGCTGGGACAGAGGTGGTGTTTCTCTATTCCTCACAGCCATGAAACCCTTCTGTGACCCTCTAAACAGTCCGGCTCCAGATGGTCCCCAGCATTTCATAAAGGGTGCCCAAGCTCAGAGGGAGGAGGGAGGAATGGCGCGGGGTATTGCTCCCCCACTACCCATGTGCAGTGGCTGTGGGGTCATATGATAGCTAGATGGCTGCTTGTTGGAAAGTGAGCCCTTTTAATCCTTGGGGTCCATGCCTGAAGGAAGGGGGTTTATGCTTCAGGAGCTTCCTTGCTTAGTCTTTATATCACCCTGGTGACAAGAAGGATCATTACCCCCACTCTGCAGACGAGATAACCAGGCACAGTGTGATTATATGCCAGAGATCCGAAAGCGAATGCCAAGGAGCCTTCCTGAGGTCCAAGGTCACATCATAACCACCTTTGCTGGGCATTCTGCTGGGAAGTTCCATGATGTCATCCACACAAAGGGCTTAGTACCTGCTGCAATGGTCCCTGCTAGACAGTCTGTCTGCTGCGCAGATCACAGAGCCATTAGCAATGCCCCAATCCTGACTGCAGCCAGCATGGCTGGGCACCAACTCCAACTGCTATAGTCAGAGAAGCCAGGCTCTCTCCTTTGCTTCTGGACAGCACAACCCAGGATCCAGGGCTCTTTCTAATCCACAGGACTCACTCCCTGGTGACTCTCCAGGGCTTCTTGTGCTGTACCCTTTCAAATGAGTTAATGGCCAGGACATGCCTATTAGAAACTACAGGAAAGATGTTTCCTGCAATGATTGTGGGGCTTATAATGGGGTGAAGGGATCCACTGGACAACTGGCTCTACTTGTACCCAACCTCACTTTCCTTCCTGCAACACAGCAAAGGATGGATCCCTTGGGATTTCTTGTCAACATTTCACTGCCTGGGCTGGATTTACGCCTACTAAACCCAGAGTTTTTAGAAAAATCAGCATTTTAGAAACAGCATTGAAGCCCCCAGTGACCAGGATATGTGTTGTTTGATTGTGACATTTGGAATGGATATATAAAGAAGTAACCCCAGCTTATGGAGTACTGGTGCTAGGGTACAACCAACCAATAATACATGGTCAGCAGAAGAAAAAGGGCAGCTTTGTCCTGAACGTGCTGCATGTTGTACCACACTGGGCCCATTTTCTAAATTTTAAAGCTCAAGATCCCTTTGGCCAAAGTTAGGTTCATGCTGGGTTCATGGCCCCTAGAACTAGAAAATCCTCACCAACATCCTTGACATAACTGGCACTGCAATTTTCATCTTACATGGGGAAATCTACCACCCAGTGTTAGACAGGAAATCAGGCTTTGGGACTTAGTGACAGCATCAGCCTTTTTAAGAAATTTTTTTAGCCAGGTGTGGTGGCACAGGCCTGTAATCCCAGCACTTGGGAGGCTGAGCAGGAGGATTGTTGTGAGTTCAAGACCAGCCTGAGCTACAAAGTGAGCTTAAGGCCATCCTGAACTGCATAGTGAGACCCTGTCTCAAAAAGACAAAAAGTAAAAAAAAAAAAAAAAAAAAAAAAAAAAAAAAAAAAAAAAAAAAAAAAAAAAAAAAAAATCAGCCTTTTTTAAAAAATAGTTTTTGAGATAGTCCTATCCTACCAAGTCTCTAAGTTGTCCAGGCTGGGCTTAAATTTAAGATTCTCCTGCTTCAGTCTTTCAGAGTACTGGAATGACAGGAGAGTACCGCATGCCGGGCTTAGTGGCAGTTCCTTTCATTGCAGGTAACATGAACCTAATGATAACTAGCTTCATCCAAAAAGGGTTTCTGAGCTAAAATGTTTAGAAGGCAGGTCTGGATTCAGCACAACTCATTCCATAGACTCACAGGAAGTTGTCATGAATCTGTTGTCCTCTGTCTCTTGACTGTTTTCTCGTGTGTCCATTTTACCAGCAGTCTGAGTTGCTCCATAAGAAGGCAGGAGTGGCTGAGGGGTAAAGAGATCACCTCCTCACCAATACTTCCAGCAGAAATCTCAGGCTGACTGCCATTGGCCAGGCTTGGTCACATGACAGCCTTGCACCAATTATGGCCTCTCTGATTGGACACACCTGAGTCACATACTGTATCTGGAATAGGAAATGGGCCCAGGCACTAATACCCGTGACTTTTGTAGGGGCAGGGGCATTGGACAGGCAGGAGAAGGATCATCCCTTCCCAGAGGGTCTTCTGTTTGGGTTAGACAAACTCCCCTGTGCAAAGTGCTTTGCCCAGTGCTTGGCTTTGGCAAGTGCTTGCAGCGTCCCCTCCCTTCCTTCCTCTGGAAAACAGGAATCAGTGTTCACCAAAGCCCAGGACAACTGCTTCCTTGTTCATAGAGGGAAACTGAGGAAGGTGCATATAGGAGAAAGAACTTGCCACTGTGTTCTGGCTAATAAGCCTAAGAGCCCACATCCTCTGACTGTGAAATGACCCCACTGACTGAGGGCCCTGTCTATTCTCAGGGAACATGCCTTCACAAAGCCCTGGAGACTCAGAGGAAATAACTCCCACTTATGTTGGGTTCCAGGCTGTCTGTCCATCTGTCCACCTACCTATGCTGTAGGGATGGGCCCAAGACATACACTAGGTGGGTGCTGTGCCTCTGAGCACCAGGCTGTGGCTGTTTAAAGGAAGGTGAGCAGGAATGTCAGGAATCAAGGTGGAGTGAGTAGGCTGTTTGGGCCCTTCTCAATTAAGGCACAGTTTTGGGGTGCATATTGAGGAAACATGCCTTGGGCATCGTTTGGAACCAGATATCGAGAACTTTAAAATGTTGAGCTCCATACTTTAAGAATGTTTCCTGAAGAAAACAATCAGGGACATCACCAAGTTATGCATAAACATGTTTATTGCAGGTTTGTGTACAATAGTAAAAGACTTTCAAAAAGTCTGAGTGTTCAACTGGAGGGTACCAGCTTGAGAGGTTAGAGTGTAGTATGTTACTGGAATTGACCATGAAGCAGTGTTTAAGATTGGGTAAGAGAACAGAGAATTCTGTGAGAACCAATCACAGTATGACAGGTCACTCGTAAGAGCAAGTTAGAAAAGACCCAGTATTTCTGGACTCTTTTGGTGAGAATTGTACCTTTCTAAAAATGCAAAACATCAAGGCTCAATGAGAAAGATAATATATTGTGGTCATTTTTGGCTTTGTTCATTTTGCTCATTTGTATTTTCTAACTTTTTTTAGTAACTTCATTTTACTTTGGTAATTAGAACAAAGTGACCAATAATTTTTATAAAAGGATTTGTACTTGGTTTCATTTTAGAAAAGCACTCTCATTTATTAAAAGATCACAATCAGAAATGGATTAAATTGACCTCTCTCTTTTTCTCTTTCTCTCTCCCTGTCTCTGTCTCTCTCTCTCCCTCTTCCTCCCCTTCAATCCACTGGAGAGGAAGAAGAATTGTGGGGTAAAGGAAAAAGTGCTGCAGTAGAAAGCCAGACCTATTTGTTATGTGACCCCGTGTATGTCATACATTGTCTTTGGGTTTCCAATTACTGCCATATTGATAATGTCAAATATTTGGATCCATTATATCTGGAATTCTTCCCAAGACCAAAATTCTATGTGTGAATAAGATCTGTGAGCTTCATCGAACACTTGGGGAAGCTGCAGTATGCTCAGCATGAATTCTTCACATCTCTGTGGGATGCTAAGAGCTTTGCTTGAGTCCCAGGTTCTGAGCTGCTCCCCCACCTATTCCAGAGAGTAGCTCCTGAGAAAAGCCCGCCTATCTCAGGCACCCTCTGGGGTCACTTATCCTTAGGGATCTTGACCTCAGCTCACCAGAGAGTACTGTGAAGATGTCTGACAGGTTTTCAGAGTTTTCAAAGCAGTTTTATTCAGGGTTTTCTGTGATTTGAAGGGTCTGGTCTCATTCATGAGAAGCAGAAGACCGAGCCCCTCACATAGTACTCCGCAAATGGAGTGAGGCCACAGCAGATGGTCTGTATAATGGGCTCTGTTTATATGCAAGATGCATCTGCATTTATGCAGAAAAGATGGAGAACAGCTCTCTCTCTCTAGCTAGACTTTTCTTTTCAAGCAATATTTATTTTTAAAATTTTATGGGACACACACTGAGAATATCCAAGCAGGAATTAATCTCTGAGGGCATTTATACCCATTTTATAAATGGGGAAGCTGGAGACAAGAACATTTGACTTATTTCAGTGGGACAGCTATTGGAAGTGTGCTGTGGACAGAGAACTGAGCTTAGGGCCACAGGGTACCCAAAGGGATTTAACTGCAGCCACGTATGCCTGTCACCCCACTAGGCTCTGGGAGGCAAGCGGAGAGAGGATAAAGGTCTGCCTGGAAGGTACCCTAGGAGTGACAAGGCCACCCAGCAAAGTGGCTGCACCCCAGAGGCTTCGTTCTAAGTGTCTGGCAAGAAGGCAGAGCAATTAGGGTTCTTGCATGCGGCTGATGAACTCGTAGATGGGACATCGGCTTCTGAAAGATATCAACGTGCGTCTTCCACAGCACAGCAAGCCCAGTCCCCAGAGCCCTGACACACAGAAATGAGGGGCATGCATTTCACAAGCACATACACAGCAACAAAAAACATTCATGGCAGGAGAAAGACACCCGCATCCCTGCATCTCAAGTATGATGCAAGAAGTGCTGAAGTGCCAGGTACAGTGGCACAGGCCAGTAACTCCAGCCCCTAGAAGGCTGAGGCAGGGGAATCACTGTGAATTCAAGGCTAGTCACTACTTGGTGAGTTCAAAGCCAGCCTGAACTAGTTAGGGGGACCAGCTCAAATAAATAGTGTAAAATAAGCTTTAAGTGACAATATGACAGAGATTATATTTTTCTTATTAATAACCACTCTCCAAATATCCAATAAATGAAAGATTATATTTTCCAGGCTCCTTTAGAACAAATATAGCCATGTGGCTAAATTTTAACCAATGATCTATGAGGGAACCTGTTACAGAGATTTCTAGGAAATCTCTTTAATGAACACAAACAAACTCCCTTTTTCTGCTGCTTGGAATACAGACATAGTGGCTGGAGCTTTACTAGCCATTCTGAGCTACTGTGTCACCTTGAGAATGAGCCAAGACCTCAAATGGAACAAAAGAATGAAGAGAAGGAGCGATGAACGCCCCTGACTCTAGGGCATCAGAGAAGCCTGAGAAGATATGGTGGATGCAAAGGGCTCCCTGTGAGGTGGACAGGGAAGGAGAAGGAAGGGGGCTTCTGGCATCAGGTTGTACATGAAGCACAGACTAGTACTGGAAAAGGAATGTGGCTGTGGAATCTCAGTGTCACCCTAAGCAAATCCTTTCTAATGACGCCTCTACCTCTGCCTGTAATATAGGGATAATGCTCTCCTCTGCCTTGCTGGATGGGTGAGGGTGAGCACATACTTGTGATGTGCTCTGGATATAGTTTGGTGACAGGTGGCTGGGTGTGCACCTACAAAATGGAGGCACACTGTCCTGCCTCCCAGGGTGCTGCATGTGTGACACAACTGTGGTGGATTGACAATTGGTGGTCGGCTTGTAACACCCAGCTGAACTGAACAGCATGTGCTTCATGTGAAGGGCCCCCTTGAGGGTCGTTGGCAACAACATAGAAAGGAGAACTGGAGAAGAAGGGCTGCTGCTGGTTCTCCTGGAGAAGCTTGTCATGCTGGCTTTCCTGATGTGAACCCAGCTGTTGTCATTTTCAGAAGAGCTCAGAACCTTGTCTCTGAGGATAGCTGTGGTACCTCTTAGGGAAGCTCTGGTTTTTGCTTTGAGCATGGCTTCCTGGCTCTGGTATAGATCTCTCAGCTGGTACAGATCCTTCATCCTGCTGGCACAGACTTTCTGGCTTCTACCACTGACCTTCAGGCAATCCCAGTGCAGATCTTGAAACACACATGTATGATATATTATCGTGGGCTCTTGGCCTCCAGTTGGACTCATTGGGGTGCATTGTTATAGGCTCTAGGACTTTAGTTAGACTCATGTAGGATATTGTCATGGGATCCATGCCCTTAGCTGAATTCTTTGGGTCTTTAGTGTATGGACACTAAAGGAAATCTTTCCTGCACTCTCTTGCATTTGATTCATCTGGTGACTGCTGTAAGTTATGTGCCCTGTAAACTCTGACTACAACATCCATGAAGCCTGCAATCAATATTCAACACATCTTTCCAAATGCCCCATCCTCTGTCACTCCCTGGGCCAGGAGGTCACTAACTCACTCATCTCTTGTCTTAGTCACTATCCTGTCATTTGGACAGAATGCCCAAGATCCAAAACATAAAAGCAGAGCTTGTTTGGCTCAGTTTTCAGTGGGCTCAGTCCATGGTCTGCTTGCTCAAAGGCAAAAACAGCATGACAGCAGGGCATGGTGGGGGACAGCTGCTTGTCTTGTGGCATCCAGGCGGACAAGACCAGGGAGGAACTAGAACAAGAAGACTCTTGTCAAGCTAGGCATGGCAGCATACACCTGTAATTCCCAGCTGAGGGAGGAGGACTGCTGGGAGTGTAAGACCAGCCTGAACCACATAGGAAGGCTTTGTCTCAAAACAGCAACAATGGTAACAGTGAAACCCACTCTTTCAGGCCGGGCCCTTAGTGACCACCTCCACATAGCCCCACCTCCAAACAGCACATCCAGCCTTAAACTCAGTAATGGACAAATCTACCAATGAATACAGTAACCTATGATCCAACCACTTTCCCCAAGTGCCCCCTTTGAGGCTATGAGAGGACATCTTCGGTCTCAACTATAACATGTTTGTCCTCAAGTTGCTCATGATCTAAAGGAAAGTAAAGGAATAAGCACAATAATAGCATCACATGTTGGACCATCTGACTTCAGCCCAGGAACCCAACTGAGGAAGACAAGTAATGATTGTCTCAGTGTGTGGACATAGCCTTTGCCCATCATGGCAATGGGGCTTCAGTCTCCCTCAAGTTGACCTCTTCCTACCTCTCTAGGTGGCAGCTCCAGGCTAGTATCTTGTGGGAGCCTCTGTGGCAGGTCAGTCCTCATCTACCGGGTATCTATCACAACATTTGTTGCTCTCCACACAGGTCACTGCCAAGTTTTCCCTTCCTCCAGCAGCCTGATCCTCTTGCTCAACCCCTATTGGCCTGTTTAAAAAACACATGGCCAGTTTTGTAGCATCTGCCTCAGAGAAAGACATGGTTCTCCCCACAACTGGCTTGACCTGGGGTCTCTCCAAGCTCAGGGTTGTGCTGAGGGGTCCAGGTTCCCCTCCACCTTCCCTTGTAGCTTCTCTGGCTTCCCTTCTCCCTGACCTCCACTGCCTGGAAGGTGGTGTGGATGAAGCCTTACTTGACCCACCCTGTACGTTGCCTATGGGCCATCTCATCAGCACAAGGGACCTCTTGTGGTTCCCAGGACATTTCAAATTGCCAAGCCAGGAGGAGTCCAGCTTTTCTTTCTCTGTGGTGCTATAAATGGGCTTCAGCCTCCAGACATAGCCTAAGGTAGGGGTGCAAGAACCCACAATGACAGAAATGATTAGGAATGAAGCCATACATGGTGGCACACACCTGTCATCCCAGTGCTTGGGAGAAGGAGGCAGGAAGATCACTTCAACATGACAACCAGCCTAGGCTACATAGTGAGTTTAAGGTCAGCCTGAACTATGTAGTGAGATTTTGTCTCAAAAAAAAGAGAAAGAGAAAAGATATTATCGAGAATGAGAAACAACTTTTGAGGTGCAGAGGCTCTGGAACCTCTAGAACTCCACAAATGGCTGGTGGGATGGAAATGATACGGACACAAGGAAAAGCATTCCTCCACCTCAATAAAAAAAGATCTACCATTGGATTCAGAAAGGCCATTCTTCAGTATTTTTCCAAGGGAAATACAAACATAGCCCTACAAAAGATGGAGCAGAAAGTGTAACAGTTCAACTCCTAATGATGGCCTAGCATAACCACTATAGGAAAATGAATGAACAAAACTGTGCATTTCTACCAGCAAAGACTATACAACAATAAAGGCAGGAAGGAAACAAAACCAAATCCCAGGCATATTCAGGGATTTGATTTTTGGCAAAAGTTGGGAAAACAACTATATAGAGCAAGAGTGGTGATATTAAACACCCTTGTCTTGTTTCTGACAAAGCCAGTTTTATCCGTTCAGTATGGTGTTGGATGTTAGCTTTATCATCGACGGCTTTTATCAGCCTGAGATAAAGACCATCAATTCTGATTTTCTGTAGGGTTTTTCAATGGTGTGTTGAACTTTGTTCAATGCTTTTTTCAAGTCAATTGAGATGATCATGCTTGATTTTGTTAACAGGGTGTGTTACATGTATTGATGTGCATATATTGAATATCCCTGCATCCCCCAAATGAATCCTACTTGTTCATGGTGCATAATCTTGAAAATTTATTGCATTCTGTTTGCAAGTATCTTAAGGAGGATTTTTGCATCTGTGTTCATTACAGAGATTGGCCTGTGATATTTCTCTCTCTCTCCTCCTCCTCCTCTTCTTCCTCCTTCTCTTCTTCCTCCTCCTCCTCCTCCTGCTTCTCCTTCTTTTTTTAGTTGGATCCTTCCCTGGTTGTGATATCAGGGTAGAGTTTGCTTCCAGGAATCAGTTTAGGAGTATTACTTCCCTTTTGACTTCATTAAGGAGTTTGAGAAATATTGGTGTTATGTCTTCTCTAAACTTCTTACGGAATTCAACAGTGAATCTGTTAGAGCCTGGGATTTCTTTTGTAAGTTTTTAATTATACTGACTTATTTAAAAATTTTATATCTTGCATGAGCAGGCACTTAAACAATTGAGCTAACCAGCAGGCCTACCTACTCTAAAATTTTTATATCTTGATTCATCTTGGTAACTTACATGTATCTAGCATCTGTCCACTTCTTTTGTCTTTTCCATTTCAACAGAATACAGCTTCTCAAAATAGCTACAGATGGTCTTCCGGATTTCAGCAGGATCTGTTGTAACTTTGCCCTTTTCATTTCTACTTGTATGGATTTGAGTCTTTCCTTTTTTTTCCCACAAGGCTAGGTAATGGTTTGTCAATTTTATTTAATCTTCCAAAGAACCAATTCATTAATATATTGATTCTTTGTATTGTTTTCTTAGACTCAACTGAATTAGTTTTTGTTCTGATCTTTATCATTTCCTCTGTTGTATGAGTTTTCACTTGCCTTGCTCTTCTTTTCTAGAAGTTTTAGGTTCAACACTAGATTGTTTATTTGAACTGGCTCTGTTTTTTGTTCTGTTTTGTTTTAAGACAGGATCTCACTCTGTAGTTTGGGCTGGACTTGAATTCATTAAGGAGCCCAGGGTGGCCTCAAACTTGCAGTGATCATTCTGCCTCAGCCTCCCAAGGGCTAGGACTACAGGTGTGTAGCATTATGACTCAACTGCTTTTCTGACATGGTAATTCACTGCTATAAATCTCTCTCATAGGACTTCTTTCCTTGTGTCCCTAAGTGCCAGTATGTTGTATTGGCATTATTACTTAATTTTAGAAACTCTAATTTCTTCTTTCGCTTCATGTGTGATCCATTCATTGTTCAGGAGGGTGTTATCTGATTTCCATTTGTTTATGTTCTTGTGGTTTCTTTTGCTACTGATTTCCACTTTCATTTCACTATGGTCTGATAATATACATGAGATAATTTTGGTTACTTTGTGTTTACTTAAATATGTTCTAGGAGCTAGTATGTAGTCTGTTTTGGAGAATGTCCCCTGTGCCGCTGAAAAAAAATGTGTATTCTGATGTTGTGAAGTGGAACACTCTCTAGACATCTACTAAATCCATTTCTTCAAAGGTTCATGTTCTGATATGTTTTGTTGATTTTTTTGTTCTTGTTGATTCATCTATTTGTGACAATGGTGTATTGAGGTCCACCATTATAACTGTGTTAGTGCTTATTTGATTTTTCATGTCTGTTAATATTCATTTTATATAGTTGGCTATGCTGATATTTGGCACATTCATATTTATGATTGTTATCTCTTCATCTTGGATTGTTCCCTTTATAAGGATGTAATGACCTTCTTTGTTTCTCTGAATCAATCATGGCTTGAAATTCATTTCTGCATATAGCATAGCTACCCTGTTTTCTTCATAATTTCTGTCACATGAGATATAGTTTTCCACCCTTTGATTTTCAGTCTATTAATTTTTTAATTAAATGTGTTCCTTGTATTAAGAATATTGTTGGATATTGCTTCTTGGTCCATTTTGCCAGGCTGTTTCTTTTGATTGGTGAATTGAGACCATTAATATTGATGATTATAACTGATATATATTGACTCTTCCTTGTCATGTCATTTTTCTGTTGTTTGTACCCTTTTTTCTCCCTCTACTTAATTACTTGCTTTGTCTGGTGGAGTCATTATGTTTTTGTATCATGGAATTGTAGTCTGTATTATCTCTTTCTAGAGTGTTCTTCAGAATATTTTTTAGTGCTGCTTTGGTGGACCTGAATTTTGTCAGGTGTTCTTTGTCATGGAAGTTTCTTAATTCTCCATCAATTTTGAAAGGTAGTTTTGAGGGGCTGGAGGTTGTTTTCTTTTAGGGCTTGAAATAATTCTCACCAATCTCTCATTGGCTTGAGGGTTTGTGTTGAGAAGTCTGCTGTAGTTGGATGGGCTTTCCTCAGTAGGTGACTTTCTCTAACAGCTTTTAATATTTTGTTCTTGTGTTGAATTTCTGGAATCTTGACTATGATATGCATTGGTATAGATTTTATTTTTGATCATAGATAGTTAGAGTTTTATATACCTCCACTTTTGTGTATGTCAAATTCTTTTTCCCTGCTTGGAAAGTTTTCTGCCATTACATTTGTGAACAGGATTTTTGTGTCATTTGTATTATCTCTTGCCTTTTCTTTGACTCCAATCACTTTTATGTCATTCTTTGCATTATCTAGCAGTTGTTGGATTGATTTTTCATGGTTCCTTTAAGAAATCTTTCCTTTTATTATCACTAATCACAATATTTTCTTCTATAGTTGATATATTCTTTTTTTTTTTTTTTTTTTTTTTTTTTTTTTTTTTTTTTTTTTTTTTTTTTTTTTTTTTTTTTTTTTTTTTTTTTTTTTTTTTTTTTTTTTTTTTTTT
>PVKA01020154.1:0-29629 GCA_004027165.1 Ctenomys sociabilis | reverse complement strand
ATCCTATGTTGGGCATTCATGGTTTCCATCATTTCCCTAAGTGGCTTCTTTTTTTAAACATGTATTTGCTGTAGAATCACTAAGCGTGTCTTTCATTATGGTCATCATTTCTATAGTCTAACGAACTTTTCTTACTTTTTTCTAGCTCCCTATTCATATGTTTTGTTACCTCTGCTGTTATCATTTCAGAGAGCACAGGGAGTTAGTTTTTTAATTGGCCTACCTCATTGTTCCCTGGATTTGCCCTTGATGAGCTGGAAGCTGGGGTTGCATCTTGCTTATATGTCTTCTCATTTCTTTCTCTCTCTCTTTTTTTTTTTTAGTTTAATTCTAGGTTGATGCTTATAAATTGCTTATAGTGAATAGCTTTATTTCTAGTATTTAAAACCTTTAGGAAATGACAACTTCTGAGAGATGTCTTTCATGGGTATGTGGCTTTCAGGTTTTGAGACTGTTGCAAGATCCCACCTCTTCAATTTACTGGGCATGTGAAACTTATTTGACATGGGCCCTGATTCTTTGGCACTGGCCATTAGTATTGTGTATAACCCTCAGACAATCTCTGGAAAAACAGCTGATTAGAGCAATTATATCACCTTGGCTAAATATAATCAGTAATAACAACAGCATCAAGCACAGCTGAGAAAATGACAAATTGTGGTAACTATGAATCTGCCATCTTTAACCATATGAATTAATTTGTGGTTATATAACAAAATCTAAAGCAGTAAAGAAGACAGGAGGGAAAGAAGGCATAAAGAAGAACAGAACAGATTAACAACAACAATAAAAACTAGAAGAAATGTTCATATTCATATAAAAATAAGAGAAAACCAATGAAAAAGAAATAAACAATTAACACAAAAATAAAAATAAAGGAAAAGATATTCATTTCAGAACATGTCTCTGCTTTCACTGGTAGACAGTGCCCAGATCCATGTTGCTTAATCCCATTAAATCGTCCAGAGATTTATGGTCAGGTAATATATAATCCTAGAAACCTGCATCTTTAATTCTACTGAAGTTCAGGCTACATCCTGGCTGTGAAGCTGCAATCCAGTTTGATCAGCCTGCAACACACCAGGTGCCTCCTGCCAGCTTGCACTTGGCTCCTGACCTCACGCAGGCTTGAACTCACTTGTGCCCTAGTCTGACACTAGGAGCCACTAGATACAGCTATCCTACAGCTGCTCTTAGTTCCGAGCTCAGGTGGCCTCTCTCCAGAGAACCGGCCTCTCCTGGGATGTCTGAGCATTAACTTACAGGCCACTATGTCAACTGCTTCATCCCACTGGTGCATTTCGCCATGGAGCCCTCTCAGGCCGCCAGTAGTCACTGTATGTCTGCAGCTTTAAGCTGCCCCTCCCATGCAGCGAGTCAGGGCTCAGGAGGGAGGCCCCTTCCCTCTTCTTCCTCATTGAACTCTCTCTTTACTCTCCCTGTGGGCTTTGATTCTTGCTAAAGACCCTTGCTGGGTCCTGGGGACTCATATCCTTCCTTCTTTTCTTCCTTACATCATTATATTCCAGTATCTGGACATCAAATCTTGGAGAGGTTGTTTCTGTACTTTTCATCACTCTATCATCTTCCTGGAAGTCTCAGTGTTCAGAAAAATGACTGTATTCATGCAGAAGTTTGAGTCTAGAACCATATCTCTCACCATGTACTAAATTAAAATAAAAGTGAAACAAAAATATAAGTGTTAAAGCAGACACAATCTGCTTGAAAAGAAAATAGGTAAAAATCTTGAAGTCAGAGGTATAGGCAAGGACTTTCTGAACAGAACCCTGCTGGACAGAAAATAGTTCTGAGAATCAACACATGGGAACACTTTACATTAAAAAGCTTCCACACAGAAAAAAGAAAACAACCTCCAAAGCGAAGAAACAACATACAGAACGGGAAAATGATTTTTTTTTCCCCCAGAGATTCCCCAGAGAGCTAATATCTAGAACACATAAAAAACTAAAAAGTTAGCCCTCAAGACAAAAGATTCAGTCAAAAAAGAGCAAGCAAAATGAACAGACATGAGTGGGGCAGCCCAGGGCGCCGGGACCCTCATTCCAGCCAGTGCCCAGGCCAGGTGTATGTGGATCTTCCTCCATCAGACAGGCCTAGTGTGGAACCCTGCATCAGAATCCCTGCAGAGAGGCTAGAGGCAAGACCCACGCAGCTGATCCAGGAGCAGAGCATCTTGCCAGAGGGGCACAGCAGGTTCACCTCCAAGGGTTGCAGCAGGAAGAAGTGGAGCACAGCAGCCAGACCCAAGCCACACCCACCTGGATGCATTTGAACTTGGTACATCTGGACCTGGTGCTAAGGTAATAACTGCACCAAAGCTCTACACCAAAGGTCAGAAGTCAGAGCTGTAGAAAACGACTAAGAGAAGGAACAAAATGCATTCTTAGCCCTGAGCCCACCCAAAACAAATGCAGGAGACAATAGCATTTCACACACCTGAAATCTCTGAAATAATAGTTTGAAGTAAAGAAACAACTACAGAAAAATATAGAGGAAATCAGATCAGAAATAATTTCTGAAGTAAAAAAGAAATGATAGCTATAGTGAAAGAAGTACTAAGTGCTTCTAAAGAAGACATTGATTTAAAAAAAAAAGGAGAATAGCAAAACAATGGAATACTTGATGAGCAATATAAGAAAGAAATAGAATGTATGAAGCAGATTCAATGAGCTATACATCTTTTTTTTTTTTTGTCTTTTTGAGACAGGGTCTCACTATGCAGTTCAGGCTGGCCTTAAGCTCACTTTGTAGCTCAGGCTGGTCTCGAACTCACAACAATCCTCCTGCCTCAGCCTCCCGAGTGCTGGGATTACAGGCCTGCGCCACCACGCCCGGCTTGAGCTATACATCTTAGTTTTGGAATATGTCTATAAAATAAATGCATGTACATTGTTCTCAAATTATGGAATTATTTTAAAGAAAAAATCATTTAAACCACATTCTAACTATTAAATGATAAATTCTCTTCTAATTTTAGAAGAGTATATAAGAAAACTAAGAAATCTTATTGATAAATATCACTTTTTGTGTTGTTATAGATCTTTAAAATAAGTATTTAGTTGATAGATCATTTGGCCTCTGATCTGCTTCTTGATTTTGAATTTTTTTCTCTTTTTGTATTAATGTTTAGGTTTGGATTTTGGTTATGTAGCTTTTACATTTTTTAATGTGAAAATATGTGCTCTTGTGTTTATCATTCTTTTGTTGTCAACACTGCTGTGGTCTGAACTTCACACTTCTTGTTATTTATTAAATCCTAAAATCCCCTGAGTAGTTTTCAGACCATTGGTCTTGATCCTTCATTTTATTTTTTAATTCAGTGAGACTTTTGGTGTGTATATGTGGCATGCACGACAATCTTTACTGCTCTCTATGTTATCAATTGTATTAAAGTTATGAACATAATACATTTTTATTTTATATATAAAAAAGAACAAACGTTTCACAGGAGTATAAATGACCAATAAATAAATGAAAAAAAGTTTGACCTGGCTGGTGATTAATAAATGCAAGTTAAAACTACCAGAAAATTCTATCTTATGCCATAAAGAATGGCCATCATACGAGATCAAATAATAAATACTGGCGAGGCTGTTGGGGAAAAGAGCCCTTGCTCATTGTTGATGGAAGTGCAAACTAGTACAACCACTACGGAAATCAGAAATGGAGAGCCCTCAAAACACTGAAAATCAAAATTTTATTTGACCCCCTGGTTGCCCTCCTAGGTGTCTTCCTGAAAGAATTGCAGACACAACAGTACAATGGCCCATGAACACCCATGTTTAGAGCAGCAGAACTCATAATGCCCGAATCTTGGAAGCAGCCTGTATGTTCATCAGCAGATGAGTGGATACAGAAAATATGGCATTCAGATACAAGGGAGTACTAGTCTACTATGAAGGAAGATACAGGGCTGGCAACATAGCTCAGCGGTCTAAAGCACCTGCTTTGGCAGGCTTAGGCAAGCTCTCAGGGACCGCGGTTCCATCCCTAGCACCACATGCCGTGCCAGCCCCTCCCCCAGGGCGGGCTGAGCTGACCCTCCCCCCCCCAAAAAAGAGCCCATGATGTGTAGCAAGACACCGTAATAAATAAATAAATTTTAAAAAAAAGAAAGATACACCTGACTCATTTCATAGATGCATGTTGAGACCATAATGTTAAGTGAAATAAATGAGACACATAAGCTTACATATCACATGGTTTCTCTTATATGAGGAACTTCAGTTATAAATAAAGAGCGAAATGAAATATAGATAAGAGGAAGTTGGGTGCTAGATCTTTCTCAGAGGGTAAGAGCGTCAAGAGATGGAGGGAGGAAATGGAAGCGAAGGAGATAGGGATTTAAGATGTGTTGTGTGCATGCACCAATTCCATGTGAGGAATGTAAACACTATGTACTGCAAACATGGAGTAATATAATCTTCTAAAATCCATTAAAAAAAAATAAAGTAGGACACTGCTATCTACAACAACAGGGAGGAATGTCAAAATAATTATTCTAATCTTTACAAACACAAAAAAGTAACTTTTATATAATTCTATTTACAGTGAGTTGGATAACTGGCAAAAGTAATCTGTGGTTCTAGAAGTGGTTATCACCTGGGGAGAAGAAAAGGAACGATTAGTGACTGCAGGAGGATTCTGGAAATCCCTACACTTTAACCTTTGGGGTGATGACCTGGGAAAATGCATAGATAAAATTCCACTGAGCTCTATGCTGAAAACGTGTGTATTCTACAAATACTGACTCATACCTCAGCTTTGAAAATGTCACTTGCTTTAAAGACCCACAGAGGCTAACATAGCAAAGGTAACATCCTCCCGAGGTGTGCCACCGGAAGCAAATTAGAGCTGGCAGGGTTTCATAAGCCAAAGGAGACTCCTCCAGGAGAGGCCTCTGAATGGTGACCAGACTTGGATTTCAGAAAAGATCCCTCTGTAAGTGGGAAGAAGGGTTAGAAGGGCACCAGAGATCCAGAGATGGGTGGGATCCAGAGATGTGTGGCCTCACCTCAGGGGGCAGGGAAAGGAGCTTCAGGAACACTCGGGCGGAAGGTGAAGAGGGAGACAGGGGAGAGGACGATTAAGGAGATTTCCAGGTCCTGGTCATCCGTGTTAGGTTAGAGCCATTTATTTACTGAGAACAGCAAGGAGGAAGTGCATTTTTAAGGATCACCGTAATGGCCCAGATGTTGTTTGTGCCTGTCAGTTCTTGCTTCCCTTTTTTATTGGGACAGAACTTTGCTGTTTCTAAGGAGAACTAGTTCTCCACCCTCAGGCCTTACAGCCAAGGTAGGTGTGGTCTTCTTGATTGAATATAGAACATGTGGCTCAGGTCTGGCCAGTCAGCATGTTTTAGGTCTCTGGCCACAGTGATTGGTTCAGGGATTGGCAAATGACCCACACTGAACCAGTGAGAGTCAACCCTGATAATTCTGGAATCACTGGAAAAGAAGTGATTTTTTTTCCTGAGGGACTGCTAAGCTGGTGGAATGTAAACTGACTGCCACTCACATGGAGATAGCCTTCTTGACAATGAAGCCAGCACTTGAGGAAACAGAAGTGAAAGAATGAGAGCCCTATGCCTGGGATTTTTGGGATCTTGGATTCACCCATATTTGAAAGTGAACCTGAACTTTTCATCTTCATGAACCAATGAATTATCTCCTTGGAGTCTTGGAATTTTGTCTCTTTTAACTGGAAGTGTTCTGATTAATACAGATTCAGTTAAAAGCTTTCATAAGGGCACAGAGTTTCCATTCAGGATGATGAAAAAGTTCTAGAAATGGGTGGATGGCAGTCGCACAACAGCATGACTGTACCTAATGCTTAATCATACACTTTGAGTGGTTAAAGTGGCAAATCTTTATTTCCTCATAATTTAAAAAATATTTTGAAAAGCTTTTATAATCCTAGTAAGAGAGAAAAACTTTAGGTCAAGCAAACGTAAAATGGCTCCATAAACAACACTGATGCTGAGAAAGAGTATGGAAGAAGAACGGGTGTGGAGCAGGTCACACTCCAGGAGGGAACAGGCGCCCACAGCTCTGGAGGAAGGAAGGAGGGACGCCCACAGTGCTGAGCCATCAGGTGGTCCTGATGCACTGGGTATGCAAAAAGAGTCTGGAAGACTGGGAGCCAGACCAGGATGGCCTTGGATGCTGAGGTAGCAACAAGACTGCTGACCTGAGAAGGTGCCTAGAAGTTCCCACAGGAGCCAGCTAGATGTTGAGCCAGGGCCCAGTTCCAACATCACAAGGTAGTAACATTCTTCACTTCTCCTGTCCTAAATCACTCTGCCTTCCCATCATGGCATATCTGGAGCCCCTGGTCAAAAAATGAGTGAACAGAGCCAAGAACCCTGCCCTGTACAGCCTGCTCCTCCTATGACAGGCTGGAGGTTCTGTGGACCCACATCTTATTGCTGTTACTTAACTCTCCAAGGCTTCTCATCCCCACTGGGAGTCAGAGCTCATGCCTGCTTTGGCCCTGTGCCCCCTCAGTCCCACCTCCTGTTGTTCCTCCCTGAGCTCCCTACTTTTTGCTGTGCTGCAAACACACCAAGCTTCTGTCCTGTCCTGGGACCTCTGCACTTGCTGATCTCTGCCCAGGACACGAGTTCCCTAGAGGTCTACCTCATTGCATCTGTTCTGATTGCTCCTAGAGAAACCTTTTCTTGAAAGGCAGAGTTCCTACCTCCCTCTCTGCCTTCTTGGTGTTCCATGCTATCCAAGGTGGCTTTTTTCCTCCATCTGAATGTGAGGGATTCTGTCTCATTCCTTGCGATCCCAGCACTGTGGACAGCCACTGGCCCAGAGTGCTGGTGAGGTCTCTGGAGGCCAATCTGCAACAGGGGAAGCTGGGCCAGGGGTACAGAAGGGGCTTTCCAGGGCACCTGCATATCAGCACCAGGATCAACCCAGAGCAGGCTGCTGGCTTCCAGGCCAGGGCCTTCTCTATAGTTCCCCTCCAGCCTTTGCCACTCAAGGGACTGGCAGGTCCTGGGACTTTGCTCCTCTGTTAGGACTATGGCAGGGCAGGAAGAGCAGTGAACAAGAAAGAGAGAGGTGAGTGTGTGGGACAGAGATGAGCGAGTATACTGTTGCTTGCATGGAGATGCAAGTGCTGACACAGGGCAGCAGTGAGGAGGCCAGAGTCGGGCATCACACCTGGATTCTATCCTGGCTGTGCTACTGCCTGGCCACCCACCCTGTCTACTGAGATGGCCGGTCAAAGCGCCATTGTCCAAGGCAGCTATTTCTGAGATGGAGCTGTGTCCTGGGTCTCCTGGTGCTTTGTTTTTGCATAGTCCACTGTAAACAAGGGCTGATCTTGGTGGCCACTGGAATACTGCAGGCGACTGGGAGAACCTCTGAGTCTAGCTCCTGAAACAGTCTGCTGCTCCTTTTTGGCCTTGCACTCCCCCGGCTCCCTGTGCACTCTGAGCCAGTTGCCATGGGGCAAGGACTCTCATACAAATCCAGGGAACTTCTGCTTGGAGAGGAACAGGGGAATCCAGAAAAAAGCAGCTCCAGCTGGAGGTGGTGAGCGGCCCCTTGCACTTGGCTTCTTCAGATGTGAGAGACTCCAGCCAGACCTGAAATCCTGACTCAGCAGGACTGGGAAACAATGCTGCATTGTTGTTTAAGCTCCTAGCGTTGGTTGGTGTGATTTGTTATGCAGCTATAGGTAACTGATGCATTGTCCTCCTCTTCATTGTTGATGTTTACTGAGAGCTTCCTCTAGATTTTCATTCTTAAGAATGCTCTGAGATTAGCATATCAACACTTAATGGAAAATACCTGTTCCATGTTATGTCTAAGGTGTTTGATATTCAGACAGATACTGATGTTAAGCTCAGCCTGTTTTAGGGTAATAATATCATTAAGCTTCGCTTCTGGAGGGTTAACAACTTAAGTTTGCAGACCAAAAAATTAGAGAAAAAGGTCTACAAGGATGGCCAGCATTGTGGCCCTCACCCTTCAAGGTCAGTCAGTGAAGACTCAGGACATAAGAGAACCTGTACTGTAACTCAGTGATGTCCCAAATTTTCTGATCAAGGAGATTATGGAGCCACAGACGAAAGTGATCAATGATGTAGAGTGTGCCTAAGGAGAGTCACATGGAGTAACATTCTCTCAGCCTTTCACAGAGAGCAAATTGGTCAAGCAATGGCCGTGACTCATCCACATGGCTGACACTGACAAAAGATCTACAAACTGCTGTACAGAGCTTCAGGGTAAATCCTGAGGGGATTTGCCTGACCTTTTCAGATGCAAAAATTACATTTTTTGTTATATTGGTCTTGCTTTATCTTGATCGTAACCATCCAGAAGAAAAGTATAAAAATGGGGTATAAAAAGTAAAGCCATATTAATATGCTGAACTGTGAAAGGCTCAAGTCAATGACTTCTGACATTGTCAGTCCTATGGATAACCCACTACTATTATGGACTATTGGACTATATTGGATTACTTTGCTGAATTCATGCACCTACAATATTTGAATGGCAATGGAGTACCCATCTCTGACAAAAGTAAACCAAAAAGGGGGATATAAATGAAGGACCATTTTGTAGTGAAAAAAATATGTATATATATATATATATATATATATATATATATATATATATATATACACAAAATAAGTAGCATAGATATACAACTACTTTCTCTTAGTTCAATGAGAAGAAAGTTTTGAACTAATAGTGTTTAGACAAGATATCATGTGTGCATCTTGTATTATGAATACTACAAAGATGACAATATGCAATATATTAATTATTGTAACTGTCCTACTAACCTGTTTTGAAACCGTCTCATTGATATTTTTTTCAATAAAATTAATAGAAAAAGAATGATGTGAGGTATGTATTCATATGAATACATAATACCATTTTACAGGCAAAAAAAGTTGAGGTTCAGAACTGTGAAGTCTCTCCTCACTATGTCCTTGAGCTTATGAACTTTTGGGTAAGGCCTGAGAGTTAGAAGCTACCTATGACCCAAGCAAAGTGCAGTTTGGGATTCCAGGAGGGAGGGATTTTGGAAGCTGGCATCTGGTATTTGGGTTCCCAAGGTTGGGAGGGTGAGGTGGTGAGAACCCTCCAAGGGCAGCCTCCCTGCTCCCAAGCCCTGATTCTCAAGGTGAATCCTGATGCCGATTTGCCATGGTGAGTCCTGACCCCAAAGGCACACAGGCCAGCATCCTGAATTAGCAGTGACAGTCTGTCTATGGTGCTTGGCACTTTATCTGATGGACCCCTGTACCTCTCTGACTCTGTGGCACCCGTGGCAGGCCAGTGTGGCACCGTCCACATTACTGCTGGGGCCACTGAGGCTAGAGAATTTGAGCAACATAGGCAGCTCCAAGGGCAGGGGCCAGGCAACACCCACCAACTGGGTGTTTTTACGAGCGCTATGGGTCCTTTGAAGGAAGGTCCTGAGGAGGGGAGGAGGCAGGTTCTCGGATGGGAATGTGGCTTGGAGGCCAGGATGGGCCTGAAGGGCAGGGCAGTTCCCAGGAGGCTCCCAGGGGTGTGCCAGGGTAGGAAGAGAGATGAGGTGTGGCCCAGGACCTTGCATCCTGGGTGGAAGTACAGCTGCAGGGTGTGTGCAGAAGGAGTGATCTTGGTGTGGGGCCAGGAGTGGGAGGAAGGGGATTATTTTGCTTGCTTGGGCGGAAATCACCCCTGTGATTCTGTTCTCCCTGGTGGATGCACTGAGACTTCATCCAGCCTTGGAAAATGCTCTCTGTCTATTATCCCTTTTGTCTGTCACAAAGGGCAGTGAGAGGCCCAGATGTGAGCAGAGGCCCTTCTGCCCCATTGCTGGGCTGCCAGGAACAGCTGTGTGGGCTGTTCGCTGCACACAGGCATGAACCCAAAGGAACTGAAGTCCAGTGCACCCTTTCTCCTGAGGCACATGTCTGCAAGGCTGCATCTGCCCAAAGAGTTCCATCTCTTTTCTTTTTAATGATCTGAAATTCATGTAAACTTTAGTTCATCATTTTAAAGTAGAAAAGTTGGCAGTTTACTATTCACAACGTGACATAATTATTGCCAGTATCAGCCTCTAGTGCACTTTCTTTTTACTCCTTTTGGATTTTTTGAGACAGGGTCTTACTCTGTAGTTCAGGCTGGCCTTGAATTTTCAGCTCAATCTCTGGAGTGCTGAAATTATAGGCTCTCCCCACCATGCCCAACTCTAGGGCGTTTTTGTCACCCCTCAAAACAACTTTATAATTTAACTCTTCCCTTCTCCCATCCCTTGATAACTACTAATCTGATCTCTATGGACATTGTTGTTTTGGAGTCCTGAGATTTGTAGCCTTTTGTGATTGGCTTCTTTCTTTTCTTCTTCTTCTTCTTCTCCTTCTCCTTCTCCTTCTCCTTCTCCTTCTCCTTCTCCTTCTCCTTCTCCTTCTTCTTCTTCTTCTTCTTCTTCTTCTTCTTCTTCTTCTTCTTCTTCTTCTTCTTTCTTTTTTTTTTTTGTGGAACTGGGGATTGAACTTAGGCCCTTGCGCTTGCCAGCGAAGGACTTATTCTACTGAGCCATCTCCCCGGCCCTGATTGGCTTGTTTCATGCAACACTGTGTTTTCAAATTCTACCCACTTATGCCCTTCATTTTTTTGTGGATAAATAATATTTCACTGTGCCCACACTCAGCCTTTTGTGCAGGTGTTCCTTCATGGACATTGGGGTTGCACCCCTTGGTCATTATGTATAATGATGTAAAGCTTCTTGTGTGTTTGTGAACACATTTCTGTTCTCTACTTAGATGCATGTCTTGGGATGGAACTGGAGGGTCACATGGAAATTCTATATTTACCTTTTGACTCACTGAAGTGTTTCCCAAGGTAGCCACTCTGTGTCATGCCCCACAGCTATGGCTGAGGCTTCCCACAGACCCACGTCCTCATCAGTACTCGCTGCTGCCCATGGCTTGCATTATTTTGGCCTTCCTGGTGGGTGGGCTGTGCTACCTCATTGTGGTTTTGACTAGCATTCCTCTAATAGCTAATGATGTTGGGCATTTTTTCATGTGCTTATTGGCCATTTGTGTGTTTTCTTTGGAGATGCATCTATTTAAATCCTTTGCCCATTTTCCGTTGTTTGTCTTTTTAATGTTGAATTGTACAAGCCTCTTTTACATTCTGAGTATCAGCTCTGGAGGAGATGTGTAATTTGCAAACATTCCCTTCCATTCTCTGGGAACTGCCTTCTTCTGACTCATGCTGGGCTTTCTGTGTCAGCTAGCGTGTCCCTCACTCTCCCACCATGAAACTGAAAGCAGTCCCTGAGGGATCTCACCAGTGGGCAGCTTCATCCTTCAGGACCTTTGCAAATGACCCACCCTGTGCCACCCTGGGAGTTAGACCGTGAAGATGGAAGGGGAACTGTGTATGAAGCCAAGCCTGGCTGTGCTCAGGATGTGTAGACAGCCTTCCCTACCCGCCCCAGCAATGCCAGCAGCCACACTGTCCGGACTCTGCCCCTGTCTGGACTTCTCTGCACACTCCAAGCAGCTGCAGCACTCCAGTTGCATGGGCTCCGCCTCCATCCCACTATGTCCCATCTGTTGTGGATGCCTGACCTTCCCCCTTGTCTTAGCACCCTCCAATCACCTGTGTCTGGTCAGAGCCTACCACCACTGCTCTCCAATCAGCAGAGGCTGCCTGGACTCCACTTCCGGCAGTCTCCAACCAGCTGTGCTTGTCTGGACCCAGCCCCACTGAGCCCCACCTTCTGTGCTCTGCCCTGAGCGCCTATACTCCAGGGCCCTGTAATTTTGCCCACCATAGTTGGGCCAACTCCTCAGAGGCTCCAATCTGCTCCTTCCACTGCCCTCCTGGAGGTGGCACACCCTGAACTTGCCTTGGATTCCCCACAGCACATCTCAAGACCTCAAGCACCTCTGGCGTGGCCTCTAGCTCAGTAGCCCTGAGGGTCTGCACTCAAAGTGCAGCAAGAACGTCAGCAAGCATGTGCGCATCCCTTCACCTTGGCCTCTAGGAAGCTCCATTCTGCCCTTCTGAAAATGGGAATAATGCTGCCTTCTAGGCTGTCTTGAGCCCCAGAGAAGACTTACATTTAGGAAACATACTGGACTCTTGGGTTAGCTTCAGGGCTGGGTGGGGAAACTGAGACCCAGGAGATCCCAAAAGTTGCCAACTGTGTTCAAGTCACCAGGGCAGCTGGCAGAACAAGGACCTGGGCTCTCACCCTCACTGGAGCACGGTCACTTCTGGGATAGCTGCAGGGTTTAAACATGTCCACTACATTGGGCAGGCTACTCTGGAGAGATGAGACCCATGGTGCACAGCTCTGGCCCATGGGGGCCTGTGGACCCTTGGGGAGGAGAAGAGGGACAGGGAAGGAGCAGCTGCTCCTCCACAGGTGGGCAGGACTAGAACCAAGTCACACCTGGGCCAGGTGTGTGCCTCGAGGGGCAGTGCATCAGCTGTCATCACTTCTGCCCTTCCTTTCCCTTCCTGTCATGTTTTGTCTCTTGTACAGGGTGGGAGACTAGTCCAACTCTGCTTGAGGGTGACTTCCTAACAACGTGAGTTCCAGACATGGCTGTATCTCTTCCTTCTTTGCTACTACTTCCCTTCTTGGATAGTTTGCTTCCTCACTTAGCCCCTGGGAATTGAAGTTGTTTCTCAGGTTTTATTTCTTCTCTGATTAGGCAAGGGGTTCTGAGATGCACAGTAGAGAACCCACACTTCCTGGACACAGCCACAGCCTGGGGTTTTGGACACAGCTCACCCTTGGTGCTTACACATTCACAGGTAACTGGAGAGAGCTCATGTGTTTTTGTTTTTGTTTTTTTTCAGAGCTACCTGACTATGCTTGCTGGGCAGTCATAACCTCTGATGTGGACAGTCCTAGAAGTCACCTTCCTGGTCACTACCTCTCCAGTTCTGATGGACACTGTGCCTCCCTTATCTGCTTTCTCCCATGTTCTTCTTTCCTCGCTCCACCCCCACCCCAAGAAATAAAAGTCAAAAGTGCCCAGGTCTACAGCACACCAACCTCTGCAGTAGGGATGTGTCTCCCAAAATTGTTACGTGTTCTAAAGTGAATGTGCAGTCATGTGTATGGGTTCTGGAGCAGGGCCTTTGGGAGGAAATTAGGGTTGGATGAGGTCATGAGGGTGGAGCTCCCGAGATGGCATCAATGGTTTTCTAAGAAGAGGGAGAGTCCTGAGCTGGCACATGTCTCATGAGGCTACAGCATCTTGTGGATGGTGCCTGTGGCAGAAAAGCACAGGGCCAAAGCCTGGGACCTGCATCCTGTTGGTTAAAGGAAATCACAGGGAGGGCTTGGACTCGAGGGAGAGAGGTTGGCACAAAACATGACTCTGCCAGGACGTGAGATTCTTCAGGGCCACCAAAAATAGACATGCATTCCCTCTGTAGCAGAGCTTCTCTGAAGAACTATGTGCCCTCAGTCCCTCCACTTCCTTAACCTCCTCTGGCCAGGCTTTTGCAGTTCTCCCAGTCTCTCAAGACTGTGGAAGACAGAGGAAAACCCACACAGGGTTCTGTTTCTTCAAAAAACATATTGTAAGGAGAGGAGAGAAGTGGAGAGGAAACCTAAAACTAATTGAGTTGTCAGAGACATAGCAAGTAGGTGGCGGGGGCTGGGGGGGGTGGTTCTTGTTTGTTCCCCAGAAGAAAGAGGCCATCTGTGTGCTGCTTTGTGATGTTTATGGCAGAATCAGAAATCTCAGTGCTGACCAAATGTTTGATGGTATCCAGGGTTATAGTAGATATAATAATGGCACTGTGGACATACAGTTTTTGAGGTCATCATCTTTTAGAGAGACACATTGAAATATTTATGAAGACAGACGGACAGAACATGAAGCTTGAAGTTAGCTTCTGAAGAATATAGAAAGGGACATGTGGGTGGGAAAAAATGGAACAAGAAGGAAAATGACAATGGAGCGAAGCATTCATATTATACTATTCGATCTATTTTTGTATTTATTTGAAGCTTTTCATAGTAAAAAATTAATGTAAGGACGTTGGAATGATCTGGAAAAGGACAAGCACAGTGAAGGCCATGGGACAAGACCTGGGAAGGTCAGGGCACCAATCAGCTAACTCCTCAGTGTGTCGCAGGCTGGTGCCTGCGTGGCTGGGATGTGGACAGTGCCCCTCAAGGTCCACATGGGGCCCTGGTGGCACTATCAGCGGTACTGCGGAGGTCAGTCCAGGTGTGAGGCAGGGGGGAGTGGAGGGGGACAGGAAAATCCTGAGGCCTCTGCTATTCACAGCTAATGACTGTTCTCATGGAACATAGAAATTCGTGTTTCTGGGTCTGTTTTTTTTTTTAATGAGAACATGGACATTAGGAAATTTATATAAATTTTTTCTTTGTAAATCACCATCGGCATCAGCTTGAAACCCCGACCTACCATCTACACTGTTAGCTTCCTTCTCTGTATAGCCACTGCCACATCTCTGTATACTTCCAGACAGGACTATGTTTTCATAAGGCTGAGGTCATTCTCTTATTTACAGTTTAATCATATATTCCTGGTTCATTTCCTGGTATTCTATAGAGCTCAAAGTATACATGGATCTATCCATAAATGGATGGATGAATGGATGGATGGACAGATGAATGGGTATGTTGGGGGTTGATGGATGCACCGATGGGTAGACAAATGGGTGGGCGGGTGAATGGAGGAGTGAAGCGCTCGTAGTCTTAGAGGAAGTCAGTGCATAGCTGTGAGTTAGTCTGATTCCAGGGAGAGAAGCAGAGAGATGACTTGTTTTCTTATTTGGATGCACATGCCACAAACACTAGCATGCTCTTCTGTTGGAGGAGGACAAGACTGTCCCTTTGGGGGGCTGCCAGCCTCTGTGGCTAGGATGGGATGTCTGGAGCACTAATCTATCCAGGCTGAGAGCCGTGCTTTTGACCCACACAGCCCACTGTGGTCACTCGAGTTGAGGGCACCCAAAGGCTCTGTTACATCCTTCTCCCTGCCTCGCATGCCACCACTTCCTGACCCCAACCTGCACGGGAAGCAGCCTGTCTGGACTGCTTCTGAGCCCCACCCTGCCTATGGAGTTCATGGCTTGAGGCTTGGATGGGGCTGGGCCATGAGTTTCTTTGGCTGAGAATGGATTGTTGGGGGCCTCAGGCGTAGCCTCCTCTGGCTTCTGCAAGGGCTGGCAGAGGCCCCTTGCCCTCAGCTATTCATGCACAGCAGGCTCAGCAGCTGCCGCGACAGTGCCCACTGTGTCTCTGGACGTAGTGGGGTCACTCATTTCCTATTAGATTATGGCTCTAAGTGAGCAGCACCCCTTAACTGGTAGTGCTGAGGGCCCAGACTCTGACCTCAGCTGGGTCAGGGCCATCACCATCGGTAGCATTGTGGAGGTGTTGTTCTGTGCTCCTCACCTATCCAATACTTCTCAGGTAGTGTCTCATTTAACTCTCACAATGACACGATGACAGAGAGAACTCTGCTCTCAAAACAGCAAGGAAGTACTGCTACAGTTTTATTTTTGAGTAGGAGAAGGAGCAATGAGGAACCTTTGCTATCTGTGTCAACACACGGGCACCTGGATGAGAAGCCTGGTAGGAGCCAGTGCAGATGTGTGCCTCTGCGTCACCCCTCAGCCTCACCCCACTTGAAGGAGTGATGGACTGGACCAACAGCATCTGCTAAAACCTAATGTTGGACAAATGAGCAAGGAAAGGATGCTGAGGTGGGTAGTTGATACCTAATCTCAAAGCATGTGCCTGCATTCCGTCATTTGCCAAAGGGACTTTGTAGGTCCGATCTTAAAATAATGAAGTTATCTGGGATTATCCCAATGGGCCTGATCTAGTTATAAGAGACATTAGGCAGATAATTTGTCCTGGCTGGCAACAGAACAATGGAGCAGGAGAAGAAGCCAGGTCTGAAGCAAGAGATGCTTGAGCAATGTGGAGATTTCCCACAGTGCCACATGGGAAGCAGGAGAAAGAGCACCAAGCAGACAACCAGCAGGGAAGAGGAGCTCAGCTTACAGCCTGGATGCACTCAGCAGCAGGTTCTCCCCTCAGATCATGCAGGAGAGAGCCCAGACCACTAATATTCCAACTTCAGCTAGGGAGGCTCTAAGCAGAGAGCTCCTGGGCTACTAGATGTCTTCCCTTCAGGACTGTTGGTCTGGCTTATAGCAGGATTAGGAAATGAATATAGAAACTCAGTCTGTGAAACACAGCCAGGCAGGGGCAGAGCTGGTAGAGCTTCATTCTGGCCAGGGTGGACAGAGTTCACTGAATGCCTAGGGTTCTGCACGGAGACTCCAGAAAGGCAACACTCAAGTGCAAATGTAGGGGATGGTGGCTCTGAATTGGGTTAATTATATCCTAGCAAAAGAAGCTGTAGTTTAGCCTTTAATCTACCTTTGTTAAGATATTGTCACTCCTTCCTCACCCTTGTTAAGATGCTGTAGGTATTTGAGCAGAAACAAAACAAAGAACAAGGCTGGACACGCTTCTGATCTAGTGTCCCCCACCCCTAGAACTTTCAGAGCAGACCTGCTTGCCCTCTCCATCTTAGTCCTCTAAGTGTGGCAGTGATGATGGTGTCCCCAAGGTGTATACACCACTTTCTCCCAGGTTTCCTTTATAGGAAGTGGTTTCCAGTCATAGCCAGCCTGGCCCTACCTCCAATGTGCTAAGTTTATCTAAGCCAAGTGTGGAGAACTTTGTTCCTGCAGAGTTAGGCCACAGAGTGACATGGATGTAAGGGGTAGAGGCCAACAGGAGTGGTGGTGACTGTGGCAAAGAGGAATTCTAGCCTACTGTGCTGGGTGGATGTGAGACCCCAGCATTGCCAGGTCTCAATTATGTCAATAAAAACGGGACATTTTTCTTTGCTTGTGACATGTCCCGATATGTTGATACTTAAAACACTATGTAGTCAACACTCTGTGGGCAAAAAAAAAAAAAGCTTCTTAAAGTGAGTATTCAGTCTTTTAATATGTGCTTCCTAACCCTGGATGTGACACTCAGAGGGGGTGGCCAATCTTTCCCATCACTCCTTCTGTTGCCATGGAGATAGGATCCTCATGGTTCTTGTGCACCATGAACAAATAATTGCACATGGCACATGCTGGTAAGGAAAAAGCAGCAAAGCTTAATGAGGTTTGATTAGGCAGTGGAGTGAGTAGGCTTGTGCAAGTGGAGAATAAAATGGCACACGCACTCAAGGGCACTGGGTTGAAGAATTTAAAATGTTGCACCGGGCCAATGGCACCATCCATTGGGTCTTCCAGAGCAGGATCGACAGGAGTGCTAAGTCAGGTCAGCTGCATCCATCACACGTCCTTTCCTGTCACTCCCTGTGTTGTAATTGGGTGTATGAGATACAGTCCATAAGAACGTACTTTCCTTAAGCTTCAGGAGAAGAAAGGTTATTACAGGTCATGCAGGAGGACTTGGTTCCCCTGAGACTCAGTTTGGGATTTTGGAGTTTATGGGTCCAGTGGTGTTTGCCTTATCTCTGCTTTGGGGTAGTAGACCCAAGCAGAAAGTCAGAGCTTGGCCCTGGGGTGTTGCTCAGGCTCCGGTGCGTGGAGGAGAATGATCTCATAGCCTGATCTGTACTATCTATATTACTTCCTTAGGAAAGTATCTCCCTCCTCATATCCAGATTTCGTGTCTAATAGCAGTGAAGCTGCATTGTGTCAACTTGACTGGGGAGTCACCCAGGGGATCAGTGAAGCCTACTTCTGGGTATCAGGGTGGGCCATGGAGCTGTGGCCTTGGCATCTATATCTAGTTTTTCTCCCCCCTCATCCCTGGCACTGTTTCCCAGCTCGGTGTCCCAGATACAAAGCAGGAACTAAGCAGCTTAGCTGTGCCACACCCTTCTCCCAGGATGTTTCTGTCAGTTCTTCCCGACAGGTCATTTCCATGACAAAGGATGAACTAGAACAGAATGCTTGATTAACTCAAAAAAGGAGGAACAGAAGGAAAATAACTGTAGGGAAAAGTGTTCGCAACCTTGTAGACTGAAACCCAATTGTATCAGTCATGACTTTATATATGAATGAATTAAACAGCTTGTATAAAGGCAAGATTGTCAAACCATATTTTTAAAAAGCAAGACTCGATTACATGCTGCTACAAATGGTGTGCTTCAAAGGCAAATGCACAGATAGATTGGAAGTCAGAGAATAGAAAAAGATATAGAACACAAAGAGTAAGCCAAAGAAAGCTGGTGTGTGGTTGCATAAATAACCAAACAAAGCCAACTTCAAGACAGAGAGAACTACTGGAGACAGAGAGTTTTCTCAAGAATAAAAGAGTCAGTTCAGTCTTAAATGTGTTGTGCACCTAATAACAGAATTCCATGATAAATGAAGCAAAGCTCCACGCTTCAGGGAAGAATACAAAACTCAACCATTATGTTTGGTATATTAACAACTCTGGGTTCATTAACTATCCAAAGTAAAAGGTAGACAAAAACCAATAAAGATACCTGAGGGAACTTTGGACACTATCAGTCACCTTGGTCTAACTGGCATTGATAGAACATTGCACAAAATACTTTGTATTTTTTGCATGCTGAGAATTAAACCCTGGCCTGAGCTTACACAGGCCAGGTAAATGCTCCACCACTGAGTTCCATCTCCACCCCCAAAAACACTTCTACATGAGCCATGGTCAAAGAAAAAAATCAGAAAGAGATGAAGGAATTGTTCTGAACTATAGAAAAATGAAACCAAGTATATCAACCTTTATAGGATGCTACTAATGGGAGATTTATGGCTGTACATATTTCTATTAGGCAATATATTTTTGCATAGAAAAAATGGAGAGATATAGTGAGTTCATGGTTTATGAACTGATAAGATTTCATTTTCTCCATTTTCTATCATGATTGTGTATGATCTCAATCAAAATGCTGAGGGATTTTTCTTGTGTGTATGTGTTTGGTTGATGTTGACAAGTTCATTCTAAAATTTATATGAAAAATCAAAGGAACTTGAATAGTCAGCACTGAAAAATAATTTTAAAAGGCTCAGAATTCTTGATTTAAAGATCTATCATATGGTTATTGATAGGATTTTGGCAGCACAGTGAAGAGTCAGGAAAGATAAAAGAAGCCTTTTTTGACTCTAATGGCCCAAAGAGGACCAAGGGAAGATGGATCAGGTAGATCCTCCAGCCTGAGACAAGGAAATTTGAGGCCTTCATGGACTTTTGTTAGGCATAGAGTCTGAGGAGGATATTTAGAAATATCTGAGGAGCTCACTGGAGTCTTCCCTGTGGCATAAGGAAACGGTGAAAGGAAATTGCATGCTGGGCTGGGCTGGAGAAGAGGAGGGGAGGTGATCTCTGGGAAGATAAGCTGTTGTTTCAAGGGCTTCAGCCATATTAGATGACCACCATAATAATTCAGCAATTTATACTACAGCCTGAGCCTATCAGTTATAATAGTGACAACAATGTGGTATTTCCTAGTGAGTAGAGATATATAGATAAAAGGAGGGGAGAAAGTCCAGAAAAAATAACATCAATTGATTTATGGCCAAGGTATAAATGAAATTCAATATGCATGTGCAAAGAAAGTAAAAGATCTATATATCACACTTGACACAGAAATTACTCAAAATGAAAATGTGAGACCCAATGGAAAACAGAAGACACTAACATGTATAGAAAACACAAAAGAAAACTCCCACTAATTCAAAGAAGAAAACATAATATAAAAATTGCTATAGCTTTGCTGTAGGCAAAGAATTGTTAGATACAACACCCAGAAGGTGATTATTGAAAGGAAACATATCCTAGATTGCATCAAAACTGAAAGTTTCAGCTCCATGAAAGACACCATTAAGATACAGCAAACGAAGCAGGCACTGGGAGAAAACAGCTGCCCATCACAATTGGACAAGAGCCTCATGAGCAAGACATACAGCGAATTCTCAAAACCCAACAATACAATGGGCCACGGTGGCACATGCCTGTAATCCCAGCCCTTGGGAGGCTAAGACAGGGGGATGGTTGTGAGTTCAAGATCAGGCTGGGCTGCAAAATGAACTCAAGGCCAGCCTGAGCTGCACAACAAAACTCTCTCCAAAAAACAAAACAAAAACCCTAAACAATAAAAACCAATTCAATTTTAAAGTGGGAAAGGATTTGAATAAGAGGAAAGAAGATCTATAAGTAAGTACATGAAAAGACGCTCCAAAGCACCAGTTATTTGGGAAATGTAAGTTGAAACCAGAATGCAGTGCTGCTACACATGTATCAGAATGGCTGAAATAAAAAAGATTGATGATATCAACCACTGGCCAGCACCACGAGCAGCTGAGATTGCTGGAGGGGATAGAAAACGTTACAGCCACTTCTGGAAAGTTCAGCAATGTTCTATGAAACAAAATTTGCGCTTACCATGTGACCCAGCATCCCAGTTCTAGGTCTTACTTAAGAAGAGTGAAGACCTACATGTGTTCATCCAAAAATCTACCTGTCAGTACTCACAGCAGTTTTTTCCTAATTGCCCTAACCTGGAAGCAACAAAATATCTCTCTAATGGGAAACAGATAAACTGTGGTCATAGACAAAATGAACTCAGCAACAAATACAGAACAAAGTTAGCATGCTCAACAAAATGAATGAATTTCAAAGGCATCATGATAAATAGAAGCAGTTACTGTGAAAAACCTAAACTGTATGATTTGGTCCATATGACTTTTTGAAAAGACAAAACAGAAAGGCCATGGGAGCCATGTGTTAGAGTAAGGGAGAAGTGTTGCCTGGAGACAGGACCAGAGGTGCTGTTCTACATCTATGTTTAGTGCTGGGAATGGAACCCAGGGCCTTGCTCATGCGAGGTAGATGTTAAGCACATTCTCTACCACTGACCCTCACTCCAGCCCATGTCCTGTAGCCTAAGGGATTGTGATTGTAGCCTCACACACCATGTATTTGTTAAGATTCATAGAATCATATACTAAAATGAACAAATCTTACTATACGGGCAAAATAATGAAAACAAGTTTCTCCTTTTAGAGACTACCAAAAGAAGTGATGCAAGTGGATATTTGAAAGCTAAAATTGACTTAAAGATGTAAAGAAGAGCCAGGTGTGGTGGCACACACTTGTAATGCCAGCCCCCAGGAGGCTGAAGCCGGAGGATCTCCATAAATTTGAGGCTAGCCTGGCTACATAAGAGTTCAAGGCCAGCCTGAACTACATAGTGAGACCTTGTCTAGAGAAAAAACAGTGGTTACCAGAGGCTGGGAAGGTCAGGAACAGGAACATGGCCCAGGAAGGTGGAAAGAATAGATTTCCGTGTTCTCAGCACAGAGGGATAAGTGCAGTGGGAAACACTAATGGGATGTTTCAAACAGCTACTAAGAGAGTTTCAGATATTCTCATTATGAAGAAATGATAAAGGTCTAAGGTGAAGATGCACCAGTTACTCCAATCTGATCATTACATTATATATATATATATATATATATATATATATATATATATATATATATATATTACAATGTCACACTGCCCCAGAAAATAGATTATGTGCCAATTTAAAATATGTTAATAAAAAATTTAAACAAGAAAAAAGTTAAACCCAAAAAATCTAGAAGAAAAAACAAATGGAAGCAAATAGAAAGGAGAAAATAGTAAAGATAAGAATAAGATAGGAGATAGGAGCCTTGACAGAAAAAAAAAAAAAATAGGGGCCTCTTGGTAAACCTGGGAGACTTATTTGTCCCAGAAAGTTAAGCTCATTACTCATTATTAAGCAGATTCTGCAGTGGCCATGCAAAAAAGAAAATAGAGATTCTGGACAGTTCATTCAGAAAAGAAGTCACTAATCAAACAGTAACAAAACAAACAACAGGGACTGGGGAGATGGCTCAGAAGAATAAGTGCTTCCTTGGCAAGCATGAGGGTCTGAGTTCAATCCCCGGTTCTGCCCCTATCACCCCCGAAAAAAAAAAAAAACCCAGCAACAACAAACCCCAATGAAGAGCAATAGTCTATTTTCCAGAGTTGTCACATAATATTATATAAAATTCCAACTTTCAGCCAAAAATGATAAAACATGCAAAGAAACAGGAAGGTATAGCCATGCAGTCAATAGAAAGTGTACCCAAGGAAGATGGGACACTAGACTCATTAGATAGGAACTTTTAATCAGGTACTTTAATGTGCTTCAAGCACTAAAGAAATCCTTGCCTGAAGAACTAAAGTGCAGGGTAGAAACAATGTTTTTCCAAACCAAGCTTCCTGGTCAGCACCAGGGAATCATTACAGACAACCAAGTAGAAGACTTAGAGCTGAAAAGTAATAACTGACACGAAAACGTCACTGGAGGAGCTCACGAGCAGATCTGACCAGGTGAATAGAGGAGCTGGCATGCCTAAAAATTGAGATGCAACAGTGAACCTGTGAGGCCCAGGCACCGCCAAGCATAGGAATATGTAGAGAGGAGAGAGAAGGGTAGAGGAGTAATGGCCAAGGACTCCCCAAATGGGAGCAAGAACTTTAATCTTCACATCTATAACATTCCATAGAGGGAAAGCGAGAGGGTGGTAGACATTGAAGAACAAGGAGGAAGGACAGAAAATGGTGTCCACGGATGATGGTACCTCCAGCCAAGCTGCAGCCCAGCAGGGCTACAGTGCTTACACCACCAGCCACCTCAAGGATATTATGCACAGACCTCTCAGGCACATGGGCAACAAAGGTACGGAACCTACAGACAGCCTACTATGTCAGCTATACCCAGGTCCAGACCACTGCCATCTGTGGACAGACTGTATGCAACTTCTTATGGACAAGCCTCCCACTGGTTATACTACTCCAGCTGCCCCCATGTGTATAGCCAACCCATCCAGGGGGGTGGCACTGGTGTTCATGATACCACCTCTGCTACAGTCACCATCACCCAGGCTTCTTAAGCTTCTTATGCAGCTCAGTCTGCATTCGGCTCTCAGGCAGCTTACCCAGCCTATGGGCAGCAGCTACCGGCTACTGCACCTGCAAGACTACAGGATGGTAACAAGCCTACTAAGATTAATCAACCTCAGTCTAGCACAGGAGGTTATAACCAGCCTAGGTTATCAACAGACTAGTTACAGTTACCGCTAGGCTTCTAGAAGCTACTTGATGCAGCCAGTCACCATACCTCCATCTCATCCTACCAGCTATTCCTCTACACAGCCGACTACTTATGATGATTACAGTTACTCTCAGCAGAACGCCTTTGGGCAGCCAAGCAGCTGTGGACAGGAGTAGCTATGATCCACAAAGCAGCTATGGGCAGCAGCCTCCCGCCACTTATCTCCCCCAGACTGGATCCAGTCCATGTAGCCAACAGAGCAGAAGCTACGGGCAGCAGAGTTCATTCCGACAGGACCACCCCAGTAGCGTGGGTGTCTAATGGGCAGAAGTCTGGAGGATTTTCCAGACCAGGAGAAAGCCGGAGCACGAGTGTCCCTGACAACTGGGGCAAGGGAACAGGGAGATTTGATCATGGAGGCATGAACAGAGGTGGGTGGGGAGGAGGATGCAGTGGGATGGGCATTGTTGGAGAGCAAAGTGGTTTCAGTAAGCCTGGTGGACCCATGGGTGAAGGACCAGATCTTGATCTAGGCCCTCCCAAGATCCCGATGAAGCTGACAACAGCACAATTCATGTACAAGGACTAAACAGCAATGTCACACTTGATGATCTGGCAGACTTCTTTAAGCATTGTGGGGTTAAGATTAACAACCCATGACCCACACCCACCTGGACAAGGAAACAGGAAAGCCCAAAGGGGATACCACAGTGTCCTGTGAAGACTGCCAAGGGTGCTGTGGAGTGGTTCGTTGGGAAACATTTTCAAGGAAGCAAACTTGAAGCCTCCCTTGCTTGGAAGAAGCCTCCAATGAGCAGCATGTGAGGTGCTGTCTTGTGAGGGCGGAGGGATGCCACCACAGCTCCGTGTTGATCCAGGTGGCCTAGGAGGTCCCGAGGCCATGGAGGAGACAGAGGAGGCTTCCTTCCAAGAGGCCCCCAGGGTTCCTACGGAAACCCCTCTGGAGTAGGATGTAGGGAGCCCTTTTGGTTCTCGTATTGGTCCAGGAAGTTTATATTTATAATCCCGTGGATAAGTTATTGGAATCCCATCAAGTTAATTCCAATCTACCACTTGCAATGCAACCCACCATGAGAATAAAGATATTAAGGCATATTTACAGTTATGGGGAGCCGAGAGGTCAAAAGTCCAGCCATGGTGATGGCCATCCAGAACAAAGGCCTTGACTGAGGGCCAAACCCAGGTTTTATTCAGTTATGAAGGAGGAGTGACTTACAGATGAATGACTAAGAATTGCAGGATATAGGTGAATACTATGAGCTGGTCTCTGTAAAAAGCTTGCATTTACCTCTGTGATATGCAAAGAGAAGGACATGCAGAAAAAGTAATTTGCATTATATTATTGAAATACTATCTAGTATTTTGGGGTCCAGTGCTTCAACTCTGATGTGTAACTTTCAAGCCCCAGGAAGTCATAGCCTCTATCTCGAGCCTCGATCCCAGCTGATAGCATAGAGCATTGGCTCTTCACCCTGTCTCGACCTGGCTCATATTAAAGAGCAGCAGGTATGGGTTATCAGGGAGACACACATGCCATCTTTAAAGACTACACTAGCACCTTGTATGCACTGCTTAAAGCCAATTGAAAGGATAAAGAAAAGTCCTAGCCAGCTCTGTGCCTACTAATAAATGGAAATAGGGGTCAGGCACAGCCAAAATGGAAATAACTGCTCTTCTTTCAAGGAGAGGTGGTCAGGTGGTCGTCCACAGGAAGAAACATCCAACACCAAACTGGAGATTGGCAATGCCCCAGTCCAGGTTGTGGAAACTTTGCCTGGAGAATGGAATGCAACCAATGTAAGGACCCAAAACCTGAAGGCTTCCTCCTATCACCCTTCCACGCTGGGTGATAATTGTAGGCGAGATGGCCTTGGTGGCATGCAGGGAGAAGAGATGGCCTCATGGGCCACAGTGGTCCTGATGGAATGTTCATAGGTGGCCATGGTGGAGACAGAGGTGGCTTCTGTGGTGGCTGTGGCATGGACTGAGGTGGCTTTGGTGGAGGAAGATGAGGTGGACTTGGAGGACCTGGAGAAATGGATAAAGGTGAGCACTATCAGGAGCACAGAGCCCGGCCCTACTAGATGCAGAGACCCTGCAGAGCTGCATTGACTACCAGACTTATTTTTTAAACCAGAAAATGATTTAAATTTATAATTCCATATTTATAATGTTGGCCACAACATTATAATTATTCCTTGTCTGTACATTAGTATTTTTCACCATTTGTAAAAAAACATTAAAACAAGTTAAATGGTTAAAAAAAAAATCCTTGAAGTCCACAGAGGATAACCCCAGAGGTCCACACATACATTCACCAAAATCAAAGTCAGAGAAAATTTTGAAGCAGCAATAAAGAAGTGATTCATATAAGGTATGAACACAATGAATGTTCAAATAAAAATTAAAATGTATGTTAGTAAAAAATACATTGCCACTAATCCTCTCAAAAATCTCCCCCTCACTTAGGATGTATTTATCCCACCATTCTTGTCATTTTCTGAAGCAGTTCTGGAGCTTCTCTTTCATAAGGGTCCTTTCATGGCTACGTTGATGTTCTGAAGCAGTTGAAAATACCTATGGCAATTTCTGCCAAATAAAAACACAAGGCTGTGTCCTCATCCAGCTTATTCACCAGACCTGGCACCATAAGACTTCTCGTTCTTCCTCACAGTTAAAATAAACCTGAAAGGGAAATGTTTGGAATGGATTCAAGACATGTGGGAGCCAAGACAGCACAACAAAACAAACTCCAGGAAGAGGACTTCCAGAGCTGCTCCGGAAAGTGGCGAGAGCTGTGGGATGCGTGTCTAGGAAGCAAGGCAGATTATCTCAAGGGAAATTAGTGGGACTGTGTCTTTTACTGTAACAGTTTTTAAAAATGTGAACAGTCACTGTAGGTTTTGATCAAAGCTCATTCACAAGTCAGGTTTCTCATATGGAGCCATGGAGTGAGCCAGGAGTACAGCTTAGCAGCACAGTGGCTGCCTGGCGAGTGGGGTTATGAGTTCAATTTGCAGTGCCAGAAAAAAAAAAAGCCATGGAATGCAGAGGCAGGAAGCTGATACACTAAAAATGCTGAAAGAGAGACCCTCAACTCAGAATTCTTTACCTGATAAAACTATCCTTTGAAGATTAAGGTGAAATTAAGAAAATTAAGAAGGACATTTTTTGCGGTGGTGGGGCTGGCTCAAGCTACCTTCGGGGTGGGTTTGGTAAGGCAGGTGGAGCTGGGGATCAAACCATGGCCCACTGTGCCTGACTGGGTTTGCCAGAGCACGCACTTAAACAACTGAGCTAACCCACAAGCCCCCTAAGGTGAAATTAAGATAATCCCAGACAGTTTATGTAAAAAATGCAGTGGTAGCAAACTTGTTCATACAAGAAATACTAAAGGAAATCCTATGAGTTAAATAAAAGGACACCCAAATCCACAAGGAGAAATCAAATAGGAACAGCAGTGGTGACTACACAAGTAAATATAGAGACAGCAAAAATGTAGTTTTGTTTGTAACTCTCATTATCTCCATTTGATTCAAAGGAACTGCATAGAACAGTGGTGGGGATTCTGTGTTGATGGGCAAGCAATGTACAATGGTATCGCTTTATGGCAAGATGAACAGGAGCAGGGAGAAAAGGAACCACACTGGGCTCAACTGTGTTCCCCAAGACACGTGGAAGTAAGTTTGCTTGCATTTGGAAATCCCGTCTTTATGCAGAGCAGTACAGCTAATGGGAACCCCAGGTGCTGACTAGAACCTAGACAAGTTATGAGGCAAATGGGGCCGGGGAGATGGCTCAGTAGAATAAGCACTTTCTTGGCAAGCCCAAGGGCCTGAGTTTAATCCCTGGTTCCGCAAACAAACAAATGAACAAATTATGAGGCGAGCCAGTCTCCACAATGGCGAGAGAATACAACCTGTGCTGTTGAAGCTATGTAGTTATGACCCTAGAAAATGAACTTAATCACAGGGCAATTTTGTTTCTGCAGATTGCTAAGGTGAAGTTTCTTATCAATCCAAAATGCATTGTTATAAGTTAAACTGTTCACTGTAATCCCAGGACAAACATGAAGAAAATAATTTTTAAAAATAGTAAAAGAAACAACAGGGTCATTGAGATGGCACACTAGAAATAGTCTGTTTAACCCAAAAGAAGTAAGTAAAGGGGAAAGAACAAGGAATTCAGGGGCCAGGAATATGGCTCAGTAGAATAAGCACTTCCCTGGCAAGCGCAAGGATCTGAGTTCAAGCCCTGGTAGGATAGCAGACATACAGAAAACAAACATCAAAACAGCAGTTGTAAATCTTATCTTCCTAACAGTAACATTAAAGGTAAATAGGTTAAACACTCCAGTTGGAAAGAAAAGCTTGCCATTAATGGATGACAAATATGATTCAACCATAGTCTACCTTTTAAGAGTAAAAGAAAGAATAGGTTGCAAATAGAAATCTGGAAAAAATGGAACATGTAAACAGTAATCAAAACAGCACTTGAGTGTTTCTCCCCTATCAGGAGAAAGATTTTTAAGAGGAAAATTGGTACTAGAGACAAAGGATATTTGTGACAGTGTAACCTCACTGTGACTTGCTTGTATCCACAAAGACCCAATTTCCAAATTGGGGCAAATTCATTTCTGAATGTCTTTGGGGAACACAGTTCAATCCACAGCAGCATGTTGTCAAGAAGACATGACAATGATAAAGAATGTATCTATCCACCCAGCAACAGAGCCCTAAAATAGATGAAACAAAAGTGTTAGAATTAAAGGAGAAAACAGACAATTCAAAGGGTTTTTTTTTTGTAATTTTTAATTTTTTTTCTTTTTCTTTTACTGAGGGACAAATATCAATGAGACAGTTTTGAAGAAAGTTAAAGACTTTAATACTACATTCCCAATTATGAGCAGGACAACTAGACATGGAGTCGAAGTTTTTTTTTTTTTTTTTTTTTTTTTTTTTTTTTTTTTTTGGTGGAACCAGGGTTTGAACTCAGGCCCTTGTGCTTGTCAGGGAAGTGCTTATTCCTCTGAGCCATCTCCCCAAAATATTCCTTTTTTTTTGGTGGAATTGGGGATTGAACTCAGGACCTTGTGCTTGCCAGGCAAGTGCTTATTCTACTGAGCTATCTCCCAGGCCCCCGAATATTTCAAATAATACCATAGACTGACTAGGTGCGACACCTGTAGAATACATAGCAACAGAAGACATATTCTTTCCGGTGCATGTGGAACACTTTAAAATGGGGTAGTTGGGTGGGGTGCTATGCTCCTGTCACCCCAGCAATTGGGAGGTGGAGGCAGGAGGATAGCTGAGAGTTTGAGGCCAGCTTGGGCTTACATAGTGAGTATGAGGCCAGATTGAATTACATAGTGAGCCTCTGACTCAAAAACAACCACACAGAAAAGTATAATGGAATATAAACTTTCCCTAAAATCAACTTTCTAGTCTGGGTATGGTCGTGCACGCCTGTAATCCCAGCACTAGGGAGGTAGAAAACAGGAGGATCACTACAAGTCCAAGCTGCATAGTGAGACTCTGCACAAAACAAACTTTCTTTCTTTTTCTTTCTCTCTCCCCTCCACCTCCCATTCACTCCCACCCACCCCTCTGACTTTTTTCTCTCTCTCTTTTTTTTTCAGTGTTAGGGATGGAACCCAGCACCTCACATCTACTGGGCAAGGGCTCTATCACTTAACAAGTCCTGAGCCAAAAAATGAATCTTGGGGCATTTTGAAACATTGAAATCATCTAGAGGATGTTCTCGACTAAATGGAATAAAATATGGTAATATTAACAGAAGAATAAATAGGGACTTAAAAAATATATAAAACTTTAAAATATGGCTCTACTTTTTACACCTTGTTTTTCTAAAAAAGGCTCAAGTCAACAACTTCTGACATTGCCAGTCCTACGGATAACCCATTGCTATTATGGACTACTGGACTATATTGGGTTATGTTGCTGAATTCACACACCTACAATATTTAAATGGCAATGGAATACCATCTCTGACAAAACTAAACAAAAAAAGGGATACAAATGAAGGACCATTTCATATGTATATATACAAAATAGGTAGATATATAGCTACTTTCTCTTAATTCAATTAGAAGAAAGATTTTTACTAATAGTGTTTGGACAGGATATCATGTCTGCATCTTGTACTGTAAAGCCCAAATAATTTTTAAAAACATACATGAGGTTGTGTCGCCATCATGTTCTGTATGCGCCGCCTTAGTACATCAACAAACCATGTCAGCTTGTACAGATACTGCCGATGTTATGTCTGCTTATGGCCATAGAGCTTAAATCACCTATATTCCCAAAACAAAGAGGACACACAAACCTCAGCTGGGGCCTAGCTTAGAAAAACATTTAATCTCTAGCCTGGGAACACTCTCCTAAGACAGGCCATTGTGACCCAGCCAGTCTTGAAAACAGTCAAAACCACAGAGTTAACTCATAGTTGTCCTTT
>PVKA01020153.1:16585-40956 GCA_004027165.1 Ctenomys sociabilis | reverse complement strand
ATTCACAACTTTAACCATTTTAAGGGTACAGTTTTGTGAATATGCTCACCTTGTTTTGTAAACACGTTTTTAACCTATTTCATTCATAAATCATCCATACTCAACAAAAGAATTCATAAATAAAAAAGAAAACAGAACACAAGAAACAAAATCAATACCAATCCCCCAAATAAAAAGAAAAGCCATAATGGTTCCCCCAGGAATAACCACCGATGTCTTAATGTATATTCTTTTACCTTTCCACTATTTTATTTTTTAAAAAATGACATCATTATAATCCCTTACTTAAAATTTACTATAAAGCTACTGTGATAAAAACAGGGTGGTACTGGGGGGGGCACAAACACAAAAATAAACAGAACAAATTAGAAGATGCAGAAACAATCCAGATATACTCAGCCACCTTATTTTGACAAAGGTGCTAAACACATTCACTGGAAGAAAGATGGCCTCTTTAATAAATGGGGTTCAAAAAATGTCTCTAACTGGGGCTTGAACTCAGGCCCTTACACTTGCCAGAGAAGTGCTTATTCTACTGAGCCATCTCCCTAGCCCCCTGGTACCCATATCTTTCCCCATACACTAAACTGAATTTGAAATGGATCAGAGATCTAAATATTAAAAACATTCAATTTGCTGGATGGCCAAATGGGCAAAACTCCTGAAGACACTGATGTAGACAAAGACTATGAATAAAACCCCGATCATACAGGAACTATCACAAAGAATCAACAACTAGGATCTCATCTTATTGAAAGGATTTCACACAACAAGAGAAACCACAAACAGAACAAAGAGACAACCCACAATGTGGGAAAAAATGTTTGCTGGATATTCCTCAGACAAAGAATACTATCAAGAACATATGAAGAATTAAAAAAAAAAAAAAAAAATCAGACCTCCCAGATTTAAGAACCCAATCAAAAAATAGATATCTGAAATGAACATACACTTCTTAAATGAAATACAAACAAGTAAATAAATATATGAAAAAATGTTCAGCATCACTGGTCACTCAAAAGGTGCACAGTAAAACAACACTGAGATTCCACCTCACCATAACAAATATTGGAGGGGCTGTAGTGAAAAAGGAACACCCATGTACTGTCGAAGGAGTGTATACTGGAACAACCACTGTGGAAATCAGTGTGGAGATTCTTCAAAAAGCCCAGTTTGAAGGTTCCATTTCACCCAGCTACTCCCCTTCTGGTTGTCTTCCCCCCAAAATTAAAAACATCATGCCATAGTGATATATTTGCATCCATGTTGGAAACAAACCAAATGACCATCAACTGAGGAATGGATAAAAAAGATGTGATCTTTCTACTCAATGGAGTAGTACTCAACCATAAAGAAGAATAAACTTGAGATTTTTATAGGTAAATGGATACAACTTGAGACCATACTCACATGTGAAATAAACCAGACTCACATGTATAACATTGTATTGTTTCCCCACTGTGAGAAGCTATAACAGTAAACAAAATCCAAAATGTACAATAGGTACTGTAAAATGGGAAAAAAACATCAAAAGAAATGAGAAACTGGGATGGGAAAATGAAAAAAAAGGAGAAAAAAGAAATATAAATATATATATGATTTTATATAAATATATGTGATTATATATGATAATTAAGATAGACTACTAATTTATCTTAGTTCACTGAAGAGAAGGGTTTGTGCTAATATTGTTTGCACAATTAAATTCCTCTATCTTGTACTCTAAGTAACTAATTAAATATAACAATATACAATGTATTAATCATAGGTGTCTTGTTCTCATTTGCATTTCTCTTACATTTTATGCTCTGGGCTCCTGATCTCTTGAACCATATCACATAGTGCCCTGCTTCCAGGACACTGACTTTCCTGATTTTATTGCCACATCTGACCATTTATTATTATTATTATTATTATTATTATTTTGCATTTGGACTGAACTCAGGGCCTTACACTTGCCAGGCAGACACTTATGTTACTCATTAGTCTTAATGCCTCTTCTTTCAGATAAAGCTTTCCCTCAACCTCAGACCTTAATATTATGTTACTCTCTCCTTAGTAAATTTAGAAATTAATTGAATAAATATTTATTACACATACCTTGCAAAGCTTAACTATTGGGCATATAAAAGTGAATAGAATTCCTTTATTCTTTAGCTCCTGTATGAACAAATGAAACAACTGCAATATTAAGTACCTACAAGCACTATACTCTGGAAAAAAAAAAAAAAAAAAACTAGGAAGAGGAACAAATTAAGCCTGAGATTGAGGTAGTCTTATTCTATAAAGAACAGAGAGAAAAAGTGTCTTTTCATGAAAATAAGGCCAAGCAGAGCCCTGGAGAAAGAGTGATGAAGAAAACAGTAACAGCAGTTGGAGGACTTCATGTTTAACAAACAACCAGGAGACCAGGATATAAGAGTAAAGTAAGAAAAAAAAGAAAAAAGAAAAAAAAAAGTAAAGTAAGAAAAGGGCAGGAAATGAGATGATAAAGACCCTCAGTGAGGAAACACTTATTATGAAATACAGGCTATTTCCAAAATTGTAAATGAAGGCAGTTAAGTGTAACTTTTTGTTCAGGTGGTGCTAGGGATTGTACCAGGACCTTGCACATAGGCAAGCACTCTATCATTCACTCATACTTCTAGTAATACAATGATACTTCCTAATGACACAATTAAAAATTTTGATAAAACATTTTAATAACCAAATTAAGAAAATAACAACTATTACATTTTATATTGTTATCTTCAAAGTAGTTGCTCAGTGTAAGACATAAACCAAAAAGATTCTTACAAAAACCGAAATGTTAACGAAAACTTTCTTTACAATGAACTAAGTTAAACTGTGATTGAAGGAGAAGAGGTCGAGAAGGACTCTGGTTTTGATATAAGGAGCCCACCTTGCATATTCTAGTCCTTTACCACCCGATGTCTGATGGCTCTCAAATGGGCTCCTCCAGTCCCAGACTTTCCAATGAAGATTCACTCCTCTGTGGCAAAACTGCAGACTCTCTCTAGAGGCTGTTACCCTACTGCCTTACTCCTAATAGATCTAGTGTGCACACGTGTGTGTGTGTATGTGTGTGTGTGTGTGTGTGTGTGTGTGTGTGTGTAACTCATCCAAGCTGAAAATCACTCTGCTACTATACGTTTTCTATTCATTCTATTTCTATATCATTTTCCTAATCACCCAAAAAACACTTGCTCAGTCTTGTCTGGCTCATCCTCTCTCCTAATCCACATGGCCAGCCAGCAACAGTTCTTCTGTTTTGTCTCTTGCAACCATCCCTTCCTTTTTCTGCTGACACCCAAGCCGGGAACTTACAACCAAAATCTGGATCACTGAAATGGCCTCCCAGATGGTCCTCCTTCTCCAGCCTTCTGCCTCTCCAAGTTGTCCTACATACTACCAGCCAGCTTACTCAAATTCTTTTTCCACATATCATTCTTGTCCTCAAAACAAATTCTACTTTCTGTAGGAGTTCAAACTCCTTAACCTAACTTTCAAAGCTATTCATAATCAAGTGTACATATCTGTATTTTTAAAATAAGTCCCAATAACGTAATTTGAAAACATATTTAAACTTTAACCTAATTCTTGACTCCAGAGAAAACAGCTTTAACATTTAAGAAATATCCTTCTTTCTCTAGACAAAAAATTAGATTTACAAAGACTTTCTCCCCTCTCTGGAGAACTATAGAAAATAAAAGACCCAGAGTACAGAGTAAAGCATATACTGTCTAATGAATAAAGAAGTTCAGAGAATTACAATCAACCAAATCAAACAATTTCATTTAAATTATAAAGACAGCCAAACAGTTATTGTTAGAATCTGAACTCTCCAGGAAATTTCCTCCCTAACTGCTTAAAACTTAAGAAGATAAAAGATTTCTTTTTTTCCTTCTATTCAAGGAATTCTAACTCTAAATAAAGTTTAAAAGGTTTCAACCACAGCCACGAGGACATGGCTGGGAGTTTACTAAAGGAAGGAAGGGAAAGGAAAGGGGTGAGGAGAACAGAAGGCTTTATTTTAAAATCTAGTTCAACTGATACACAGTAGTGCCAAGCTAACTAAAGAGACCCTTTAGACATTCTATATAAGAACATCTCTGTAAATTCACAGGAACAAGAGAAAATAAGTAATTTTAAGATCTTTGTCATTACCTTCTATTATATCCTTAAAAATTATTTAATTAGTAATAATTTTGCTATCTTATCAATTGCTATACTAAAAAACTTAAGATTTCACATACAAGGGCTGGCAAGATATCTCAACGGACTAAGCACCTGCTTAGGCAAGCACAGGGACTAGGACTCGATCCCTCGCACCACATGCTGCACCAGCCGCAACCCCAGGCACACTGAGTAGGCCACCAAGACTGGTGTGGAGCATGCCTTTAACCCCAGCACTAGGGAGACTGAGAAAAGAAGGATTACTGAGTCAGAGCTGCATAGTGAGACCCTGCACCAAATATCTTTAAAAAAGGAAAGATTTCACATACAATATTTCTTATTTAATCTCAAAATTCTAAAGTATTATTTCTGGTTCACAAATTTAAGAAAAAGGAAGCTTTTTAAGATACTTGTTCAAAATCATCAAGCCATTAAAGACATAAAACTTGAGTCTCACATCCAGGTTATTTAGCTCTATATTTTTGGCTTTTCTTTTTTATCTGTCTTAAAAATATTGATTGCTTACAAGAAAAAATGTAAGGTTTATTTCTTTATAATAAGCTTTATATACCTTACTTACATATTTTAGGTAAATGGGTAGAACACATTATGAAAATATGCTTTTCCCAAAGAGAATTGACCAAGCCTGCTATTTTTGTCATGAACTAAAAATAGTCACTTGACTTTTAAAAGTAACATTATAAGATTGGGAAAAATGCTAAGTCATACATACATGTCAAGAGAGAGTATTCCAGATTTTGTTACAGAAAAATATTATTACTACATTATTCAAACAAGACTGAAAGAATATCTGAAATATTGGTGAAAATGTTAAAAAGCTTGTTTTCATGAATTAGCATGTAGAAGTCTGGAGTATGAACATAAGTTATACAGGGTGGTCTAAGTCAACTTCACATATTCCTTAGTCATAATGAAATCATAAGTCAAAATAAGCTACTAACAGTTTTCTATTAGTTTCTAAAAATTTCAGAGAATTTATGATATAACAATAAATCTGTAAAAAGTATATTTTTACAGAAATATTTTAACAAAATGTTCTATTTCCATAGGACTTTGAAGTTTGAAGGAAGTAATCCATATGAATAGTACAAAAAAAAAGAATTAAGTATTTATTTTAAATTACCTTATAAGAATATAATAAAGAAATAGAAACTTTAGCAGTGTGCTTTTGGAAGCAGTAACTGTTGTCGGATAGATGATTCAATTATCATGAACTATTCTGGCATGTTTCAAAAGCATTGCCATTTTAAAACATAAAAAATATCTAAAAATGCAACCATAGTAATAGATGCTGAGTGCATGGGTTGGGGGATGAGGGAGTAAAACAATGACAAATTGGTCCAAAAGGACACTGAGACTTCATAGTTGGAAGACTATTGTGCTGACAATTAGTAACAGAGGAAGCAGAGCACAAAACGAATGAATGAAAAAGGCTGAACTTGCAATGAAAGACCTTATTATAGTGCAGAAACATTATTGTAATAAAGGGGCAATGTACTCTCCTCTATAAAACTTCTAAACAGGCACACTTGTCACTTTTCCCCCTGCATTTCATTTTTTCATTAGCATCTGGTTATGTATTATTTCCAGCTAAACAGGGTTTCTCTGTATCTTCTCTAAACTCTTAAGATCTAAAGTTCCTTCCCTCAACTGTTGGCCTAGGCCTCACTTAAAATTTTACCCAATATACAATAAAAGCTTGAAAAGTAACACAGATACGGAGATAGGCAAGAAAGCAATGATTTGGCCTACTAAGAACTCTCAGGAAGCAACAGGACCCATGTCCCTCAAGTCTAACTTGTGTAAAATGCAATGGCTATATGACTTACCACAAATATCCAGGTGGTCTTCCCTTTAAAACTTAGTGCTAGCCCTATGACTTCTTTGACAAAATTAGAATAGCAATTCTGACATTTCATACACTAGTGATTCTTCACCATTAAACTTCAGTTATCTTAAGTGCAAGTGGCCAAAAGCTCTGAAATGTTTCTTTATGTACTAGGGGAGAATGACAACACTTGGTCCATGACACTGACAAACTAGAGGTACAGAAAATCCATAGTTTCTGGCCTGCCTTCACCAGAAAAACCTGTCGTATCAGGCTCTACAGCCATCACAGACGCTTTCATCAGCTGCAGGGACTGAAAAGAGTTGTGTCTGAAACCTAGATGCAATCATATGTAGTAGATATCAAACTAGATATCACATGAGAACTGAAGCCATTGTTTTGGTATGTATTTACTTTGAAATTCTGGGAAAGTTTTTTTTTTTTTTTTTTTTAAATCTCTCTAGGTATGTTTCATCATCTCATTTTTTTGGGGGGTAGTAAAATATTTATGTCATGTCCTTAAAATAAATGTGATTACAAAGATAAAGCACCTAGTACACAGAATGGTTTTTAAAATATCAATTCTCTTCCCTTATCTCCATAAATCCCTCCTAAACCCCTATGAGAATAGGACAAAACACCAAACATAATAGGCATACATACACTCACAGTTCTAATTACAATAGCAAAAAGTACACAGTGTTCCCTACATTCTAGAAACAAAATTTTATGTTAAAAATTATACACTAAAATAAATATACAGCAAATAAGTCAGGTAGGTATCTGTACTTAACCAAAAACATTGTTAGAAAGATATACAAAGAGAATCATTTTTTCTTTCCTATGCACTAAAGAGTGTCATGGAAAAAAACCTCCTGGGATCGGTACAGAGATAAAACAACAGAGTCAAAAACTGACTGGAATTGGGTGGTGTTACATTACTCAACCTAAATACCTAAAAATACATAATGAAAGAATTTTACAAAAATCTACCACATCTCTTTGTCACATATAGACTGCAGGTGGTGGTGATTCTTTATGTACTATTATACATGAGGAGGCAGATTTTTTAAACATAAATAGCTATAAAGTGAGAATGCATCCTTTCCTAAGTTAAAACTATTACCTTAAAAAATTGTGCTAAAAATGATTTTAAAATGGGGCACTTATTTGTATTACTGAAATTATTTATGTACTAGGAAAGAAGATTAGAAAGGAGTGTTACTTTGGAAAATGTACACAGAACACCCAGTAAGCTCACAGGGTTCTCAGGGCCTAACTCCATCCAACCTGGGAGAAAGCAAAGTGTCTACTATGACTAAAGCATTTTGTTAAACGTTTCAACTGTCATATTTATTTCCTATCATCTCTTTTTTCTTTGGATCTTTTTCATTTTAGATAAGAGCATGAAAATACTGTACCATCTGGAGCTTTCATTCATTTCTAAAAGTTTCATACTCATTTCATTCAATAAGAAAGATGGCCAAAGTTTCTCAGAAATAATTTTTCAAATTAATGCTATTCTTATTACTAGAATCCACTTTATCTTTTGAAATCATTATTTCTCTGAGTAATCTGTTTCTAATGATCTTAATGGTCTCCTTTTTCATGATCCTTCCCTTTCCTAAATTCTTGGTTTTTTGTTTTGTTTTGAATGTATTTAGTTCAGGGTCTACAGGGTCTCACTACACAGACAGGACTCATAGTGACTATCCTGTTTTCAACCTCCCAAGCACTGGAATTACAGGCACACCACCATGCCCAGTCTCAACTGCTGTCTCTGCACACCCCAGGTGTGGGGCTGGCACAGCATCCGGGGAACAAACTCCAGTCCCTGTGCTCTGCCTAAGCAAGTGTTTTAGCCCACTGAGCTATCTGGCCAGCCCTCTTGTCCCTAAATTCTAGTGGTGTATTTTAATTGTAAAACCTCTATTAGAACTTAACCATAAACACCTCAAATTCTCAATTCTAAATGTTTGTAGAAAATTTCTGCAACTATATTATAAATTTTTCAAAGCCAAGGGTTACATCATTTATCAGGGGAAAAATGAGATGAACATAGGATTAAAAGTTAGCATTCTATCATCTCTGGGTTTAAATTCTTACTGTCAGCTGCCAGGTAAATGACTCAGAATCTCTTAAATATTGGGAACATAACACCTCACAGAGTTGTGAAGATTAAATGAGATTAACATATGTGAAAGGATTTGGTACATAGTAACGGTCAAAGAAAGTTTTGTTTCCTTCCTTATTTCCTTCTTTCCCTCAGTACCTGGTACAATGTTGAGAACATAATAACCCTCAATAAAAACTTTCTAAATATTCATCATAAGTATTCATTTTCATGTTTGTTTACAAATTGTGTGACTAAATCATATACATACAAGCATACACATGATAGGAAATTGTGAAACAGTGGTACATAAGGTTATTTGGGAAGACTAGGAAACAGTCAAGGAAAGTGTCAGAAGTAAAAGTACTTTAAGTCATACAGTAATAATAATTATACATAGCATGTTCCTTTACTCAACAAGCCACAGGTAAGTGATGACAGTTGACTTTTGATGTTAGGAAAAGTTAAGCGGCAGAGGGAGAAGGGCAAGGAGACAGGAAAGGAAGAAGAGAGAACAAGGCAGGAAGGAAGAGAAGAAAGATTGGTTATGCAGGGATTCTTTTCTGTCCTATCCTAACATCAGTTAAAGTAAGCTACTGAAGCTGATCATTCTTTCACTAAAACAGCCCCCATTATATCCTCTATCTTTGGGGGGAGCAGTTAGCTATGAACTACATTAATTTTAATCTCTCCTCCAATGAGGGTAATGAGGAGCTGATATAGAGTTATATCCCAAACACTTTTTGAGATGGGGTCTTGCATGTCTCCAAGATACCCAGGATGAGCTTACACTTCTGATCCTTCTATCCCAGCCTCCTGGGATGCTAGGCTTACAGGCACATGCCAGCATCCCTGGCTCTAAGATAGCCTCTTAAAATCGCTAAAAATATTTTAAGATTTTATTATCTCTATTTTTTAAAGTCCAACTTCTGGCTAAAAGGAGGTAACAATAGTAACACAAGTGCTGCATTTTTGGCCACAGTGAGAGCTGAGGGAGAGTAGGGGGTGGAGGGAAGAGGAAGAAGCAGACTTTGTGGGTTTATCTGACTTTCATTAGTCATGAGAAGGACTAGCTCCCTAAGAGCTAAAAGCCCCTGGCATTAACAAAACAAGAATTACCCCCACCATCCTTTGCTCTCCACACCAAAGGATAGTTGCAAAAGCTTCTGCTTATCACCGAACAGTCTTTAAAGAAAATTGAAAGAGCAGCCTCCCCCAACCTACTCTACTGTATCGGAATCAAAGAAAACGACCGTCATGTAACTCAATTCAGCAAATGTTACTGGGTCTCTTCTGTCTTACATTATAACTTTTACTTGTACAGCACTTTAAAATTTACAAAATGTTTTGTCTGTTTGTTCATTTGTTTTTTGTGGTACCAGGAATTGAACTAAGGATCTTGTGCTTATTCTACTGAGCTATCTTCCCAGCCCCAAAATATTTTCACATATACATTTTCATTTAATCTTCATGGTTGCTCAAAGATGAAACAAGAAAGATCATGAAGTTATAGACTTTGTCTAACGTCACATACCAGTAAAGAAAAAGAAGGTTCAAATCCAAGCTCTTCTGCTATATACAATGATTCTCTAATATATAATTCTATGCAAATATTCTAATGAGTGCACCTAGTAAATGTCTTCTAGAAGTTTCTTAAGACTTTATATAAGCCTCCATATTCTTAATATTCTGATAAACTGGACTTAGAAACTAAAAAGTTTGGCTCCAAGAAATATCCAGAAAGACAGGTGAGAGATCATGGAAATTTCTACCAAATATACAGGATCTAAAATAAAAATCTAAGCAACTTACCTATAAATAAGGCAATAATCAAACAATAGAACACTTAATAAGAAATACAAATGAGACACACAGAAACATGTATTTTTAAAGGTCACTGGTGAAGACTCAGAAATCCCTAGGCTACTCTCACCCCTGAAAGTCAGATTTGACACTCAGTCTTGTTAAAGTAATTTCCAATAAAATGAGATCCAGTTTTCTTTTTTTTTTTTGGAGTTGGGGGAAGGGTCACAATGGACTAATCTGACAGTGGAAAACAAGTGCCTAAAGGTGTTCTAGATTCAGCATATGGGTTAAGTTCTACAAAATATATCAACATAATACCACTTATAATAATGAAGTCTGGGAGGCAATCTGACCAAATGAGCAGTGAGTCATTTCTTTCTTTCTTTTTTTTTTTAGGCAGGGTCTTACTTTGTAGTCCAAGCTGGCATTGAACTTGCAGTCCTCCTGCCTCAGCCTCTCAACTGTTGGGATTACAGGTACGCACCATCACCCCTGGCTATGATACATTTTTAAGTAAGAATCTTTTCTATTACTAGACTTAACTTTCTATTTACCTAAAAGTCATATCACAATTAGAAATTAAGAACATATCAAACCTTCAAATGATTAAATATACTAGATGGTCTAAGAAATTACTCAGAATAAAAAGTTAGGAATTCTGTATGTAACTGAACCTAACAAGATATAAAAACTTATATTTAAGAAATGGAACATTAAAAGTTATTATGAAAGATAATGAAGTATATAAATATAGTTATAATTTTGGCAAGTGGTTCTGGATATACATAAAAAATGAAGCTTCTTGTGAAAAATGGAGAAAAATTGGAGACTATTTTTCTCTGAGAGATGGTATCTGCAAAGGAATCTATTCCTACTCTACACACTGCTTCTGAATACTACAGAAAAGAGAAAAAATGGGAGGGGAGTACCAAGGGGTGACAGTAGTAAGAGTGGACAGGAAGCGGAGACAGTAACTTGCTCACTCAGGACCTGCTTTCTAATCACATGTTGTGGAGGACCACCTGAGCAGCTCTCCTTGAAAAGAGAGAGGCTGTCTCCATTTTGACTGAGCCTGATCCTATTTCCTTGTTATGTTGAGAGCTGGCTAGGACTTTTGTTTATCCTTCAGTTGGCCTTAAGCATGTGTATTGGTCTAGCTGAGGTGCTGGTGATAGTCTTTGAAGGTGGCATGCGTGTTTCCCTGGTAAATCTGCTGCTCCTTAATGTGAGCTGGGTGGAGACAGGACAGTAGAGCTAATGCTCTGTGCAGCCAGCTGGGATTGAGCCTCCAGATAGAGGCTATGATTTTGTGGGGCTTGAAAGACTACATCAAAGCTGAAGCACCTGACTTCCCAAAATGTTAAATACTATATAATGCAGATTACTCTTTCTGCATATCCTCTCTGTGTTTGGCAGAGACAAATGTAGGCCACCTAACCAGCTCAGCTTATAGTAGTCAACTACTTCCCATAATTCTCAGTCAATCCTCCTCAAGCCATTCCCATCTTCATGGCTGGGCCTAGAGCCCCTCGACTCCTGATGATTAAAAATATAATTTAGTGTCCTCATTTTCGCTGTGGGTTGCATGGAAAGTGGAAGATTGGAATCAACTTGATGGGATTCCAATAACGTAACTTTGGGATTACAAATATTGGTTTCTTGAACTGAGACGAAGACCTGGAAGAGTCTCCTACAACATATCCCATTACTTCACACTTTGGGCAAATACTATAGGTGCCTCACCTTTAAATCAAATAATGATTTCAACACTCAATGCTCAAAAAACTTTTGATGGTTTCTAAGAATTTTGATAAAAATATCAAATTGGTCTTCAAGACCTTCTACAGTTTAACTACAATCTATTTAATCTTAGAATTTTCTTTCTCCAATATAAAATATCCATTTAGCATTTTGCTTATACTATACAGAAAACAATGGGCTTATTAATTCTTGACTTTATGTTTGCTTATGTTAACCTCACAAACACACTTCACCTTACAACAGTTTTACCTTGTTTGCCTCATTAACCTCAGTTCTTGAATAAATTCATAACTTATTCATAACTTAGTCACCCTAGCTTACCTCATCACATTACTTCTTCCAATTTCTACAGTGTTTATTTCTATAAATTTCATTTTAAAATTAATCTTTATTTCCTCCTATAGTTACGTGTTCTACATGAATGTCTGCTAGAGTCAAGGTCACACTCCTATAATGTACTGTGCAATTCTTTTACTATCCAAAATGTGTATCACTATCAATAAGCCTTTAAAAGTGAATTATTTTAACCTCTCATAATCCATATATACTTATACAGCTTATGAGATTTAGTAGCTGTAAGGGGTTGTTTTTGGCTATAGTACGTGTTAGGTAAGACTAAGAATAATACCATAAGTGCGCTCCATTTCCATATTTCTTCAGTCGAGGCATTAGTAGGAATAAGTATTCTTAAATATATCAAAAGATAACATTTACTCAGAAGTAGAGATGAGTTTGGGTAAGTTTAGTTCCCGTAATTACCTTACTTTGTTACAAAAAGAGAGGGAAAAATAAGACAGAGAAGACATTTTATTTTTTAAATTGGCCTGGAAAATGCAGACAGATCTATTCTTTACAGAGGAGACTGAAAAACGGTTTCACAGAAGAAGGAGTGTGTATTTTCAGGGAGAATAATAGTTGCAGCCCACATTAAAGTGAAATTCTAGGAAGTGCTTCTTGGGACACTGACGGCACTCCTCTCCGCCATGCCAGTAAAAAGGAACTTCTCAGAAGATGAATCTAAAACACACAGGTAAACACTCAAATCCTTTATAGAGAAATTATTTCCATTTTGGAGTTGAGTAAGGTAAGAAATCAGAGAAGCTGGTAACTGTTAAAATGGTAGAAACAATGTCCACTGGACAGAAAAGCTGTTTATTTGCAGAACTGGGGATTGAACTCAGAACCTTGCACTTGCCAGGGAAGTGCTTATTCTACTGAGCCATCTCCCTGGCCCCTAGCCTTTTTTTTTTTTTTTTTCCAAAGTACCTTTAAACAGAGCTGTGAATGGGCCAGGGAGATGGCCAAGTAGAATAAGCACTTCCCTGGCAAGCACAAGGGGGATGAGTTCCATCCTTGGTTCCACACAAAAAAAATAATTACAGATTTTGTCTTTCTGTCAGCCGACTGAGATACCAAAAGGGAAGAAGTTGCCAAGCAGGAGGCCAAGAAGGTGGTAAATCCCCTGTCTGAGAAGAGGCCAAAGAATTTTGGCATTGGACAGGACATCCAGCCCAGAGAGACCTCACCCACTTTGTCAAATGGCCCCGCTACATCCAGATGTGGCGACAGAGGGCCATCCTGTACAAGCGGCTGCAGATGCCCCTTGTGATTAACCAGTTCACCCAGGCGCTGGACTGCCAAACAGCTACCCAGTTGCTTAAGCTCACCCACAAGTACAGACCAGAGACCAAGGAAGAGGAAAAGCAGAAGCTGTCAGCACAGGCAGAGAAGAAAGCTGCTGGCAAGAGGATGTCCCCAGTAAGAGGCCACTGGTCCTCAGAGCAGGTGTCAATACTTCACCACTCTGGTAGAGAACAAGAAGGCTCAGTTCATGGTGATTTCTCATGATGTGGACCCCATCAAGCTGGTCGTGTTCCTGTCTGCCCTGTGTTGCAAGATAGGGGTCCCTTACTGCATCATCAAGGGGACGGCCAGGCTGGGGCGTCTGGTCTACAGGAAGACCTGTACTATCGTCGCCTTCACACAAGTCAACTCAGAAGACAAAGGAATGCTGGCTAAGCTGGTGGAGGCCATCAGGACCAACTACAATGACAGACATGATGAGCTCCACTGGGGAGGCAGCGTTCTGGGTCCAAAATCTGTGGCTCATATTGCCTAGCTGAAGAAAGCAAAGGCTAGAGACCTTGCCAGTAAACTGGGCTAAGTGTACTCTTCAGTTTTCTGTACATTAAAAACAATAAATTGTCCTTAATCTAGTGGGGGGAGAAGAACAGAGCTATAGAATGATGTATGTATCTTATATTATTTTACAGTCAAAATGTGTTTTATGCACCCAATCTTAATCTACAATAACTAGAAATCCATCAAGTCATAATTCTATTTGGAGATGTGTTGTCTCTGAAGAAACTTTTTTCACCTGCCATCGCTACAGCACTACATTGAGAAGGCAATGCCACACATGGCTCATACTTTATCCACCCAAAGGATGATGAAGACCAAATAATACTGTGTTCTCTCCCTCCCTCCAGGGCCTATGCTGTGCAGGTCAGGTTGGCACTGAAGTCACAACGATCATCCCACATCAACCTCTCAGGTATTAGGGTTACAGGTGTTCCCCACAATGTTTGGCTTATTATTGTCTATTCTATAGGGTTTGTGGGATTCCTATTCTACATGCCAATGGGTAACTACTAAGTGTTGGTACTTGGACCCTAAATTAGGTTTCACCTCTAATTGTACAAAGAATACCTCTTAAAGTTTTAATCTGCAAAGTTCAAAAAAGGTCCATGTGTAGATGCTTGATCCTCAGTTTAGCACTGATACAGACGGTGAGGCCTGATGGGAAACACTTAGCCCACCAGGGACACACCCATGAAAGGAATTGTGAGACTCTGTGCTCCTTTGTTTCACCCACTAGCCATGAGGTAAGAAGTCTGGCTTTGCCATGTATTCCCACCAAGATGTACTTCCTCACCACAGGTCCAATAGCATCAGGGTGAATCAGTCACGATATAAGAACTTCCCAAAGTGATGCAAAATAAACACTTTTTCCTTTATTAGTTGAAGCCTCTACTTAGGTATGTACTACCTAATGGAAAGCTGACTAACTGTAACAAAACAGAGGTAGAGAAGGGGAAAAATATTTAAATGACAGTATAATGGTGTATAATGTTGATGTTTAACTGTTATTATTACCTACTGAAATAGAATGCTGAATTTACAAAATACTAAAACAGAAGAAATTTTGTTTTCAAGCATCCCCTAAAAACAAGTTATTGTGCCTTAAAATGCAGACAGTAGCAGACATAAAACAGGACTGAGCTCTTACCCCTAAAATAACTTACAAGTAGTACATGAAACATATCCATAACAAGGAACGGTAAGGGTGTTGAGAAGAACAGAGACGAATGATTTAGAAAGAATGGGGAAAGGAATTTAAATCTAAATTAAACAAATTAAAAAAAAAAAAAAATCCAAGCACACATAAGAGAGGAAGGCATTATAACCAGAGAGAACAGCATGAACAAAGCCTAAGAGTGGAAAAGCAACAAAGATTGTATAGGGAAACTATAAATAACTCAATACTAGTGAAGCATATTGTAATTACAGAGAAAAGATATAAAGCAAGAGTTAAAAGGAGTGGCCAGATTGAAGAGATCCTTCTATGATATATTAAGGAAGCTGGACGTTATCCAGTAAGCAGGGCTTTCACAAGGGATGGCATAGTTAGGATATAATTTTAGAAAGATCACTTTGACAGGCATGTGAAGGAAGAATATGAGTGATATAAACTAGAGGAAAAGAATCTAGTTAAGAATCTGTAGCAGAGATGAAAAGAGTTCATTCCATGGGAAAAGGCATAGCAGGTAAATGACATAAAAAGGCAAATAAATCAGCAGGACTAGGAAGGGATTAGGAACAGGGTAAAGACATGAACAGAAAGAAAAGACATGGCATGGATCCACATTTCTATTCAGGCAACTTAAGAACTAAGATTTCGAACATAGGGGAAGAAATAGACCTAGACAAAAATATCTTAAATTCAGTGTAGAGCATGTCAAGTCAAAAAAAGCAGACTAGAGATGTTTTACAGCCAAGTAAATATTATAACTCAGAGCAGCCTAAACTGAAGAAATGTAAGTGTGGATGTAAGCTGCACATAGGTTGTAATTAAAGCCTTAAGAATCAAGGTGACTAACCAGAAGGAAGGTGTACTGTACGAAGATTTACTGGCCAGAAGTTGTTAAATACCAACACTGAGTACTACACAAAGGAAGAAATATCACAAGAAAGAGAAACCTCAGGATACAATGGGAGAGCTTATCTCAAGAAGGAGATGGTGATCAGCAGAACAAAGTGTAGTCTAGAAATAAATAAAAAAAAAAATAATAATAATAGCTCAAAACTGTCTATGTAAGGATGGAGTTCTTGAGTATTCCCCCAAATGTGGGATTTTGGCACATTTTAGAGAAAACAGTAGAAACAGAAAGATAGAAGACTCACTTGCATTCCTCTTGCCCTTCTTCCCTAAAAGTAGGTCATAACACCTAGAAAGCATTGTCTGACTTTCTCTATACCTGGAAGAAACAAGTATCTTCATCTCTAAAGACATGGGACACAAAAAAAGGACCTAAACAAACAGGCCTTGCTAAGTTCCCCTCAGTTTATTACCACTAGGTTTGTACCCTCTTTCTCCACCACACTTCCCCATGATAATCTGCCCCTTCATTAAACTTAGACATCAAACATGGAAGTTGCTATTTCTATGGGTCTTCATTTGCAAAGGTTTTTATGCCATGTGAAACTTACATTAAATATACTTGCAGGCTGTTCTCTTGCTAATCTGTCTTTTGTAACAAGGACATCAGCCATGAACCTACAATGGAAAACAATTCTTTCTCCCTAAACTGAAAATTAAATGGCCACTGAAAAATTCATTAAAAATGGCTTCAATCAAGTAGATAAGATAGATCAAGTATACAGGGAGCTCGACTGCAATGATTAAGAAGTACAAATGATTGAGTATAGACCATCTTTTAATTTTTGAGAATTTTAATCATTCACAATTTAATGAAGATTGGAAAGATCAATTCTAAAATCCTTTCCAGTTCTCAGGTTCTACTTTTGTCCAAGTGGGTGAGAATCTGATTAAAACCCACACAGATTAAATCTGAAGTAAACTTTAATTTAAAAAATGGTAGCTCTTCTGGTTCTGCCAAAAAAAAAAAAAAAAATGGTAGCTCTTTTACAATTTCCCAGAATTCCTCAGAAATGCCTCATAAAATGATCTTTTTAAACAATATACAAAAAGGAGACAGAGGAAAGAAGAGGCTTCTTCTTGCTCCAACTATGCCCTTTCTTAATGCTTCACAGAAATCTTTTTTTGACACTCTCTGCCTAGAAATCCTTCTCCTGTATTTCAGTTTAACCTCTACTTAACCTACTTGAAGTTCACCTTACAGGATAACAAACTATAAAAAGTTCAATGAATTTAGGTATTTCTGCCATGCTGATGAAGGAAGTAAAGATCACAGTTTTGGAGAATGACCTGGTCAACGTTATACTCAAGGCTTGTGCTGCAGCTAAAATAGGAGCCATTTCTTCAACCACTACCATCTCATTGTTCATTGCTTCCTTAGGTAATTATTAAGATTACAGTAAGATTTAAAAATAATCTATTTACTGTGAGGCCCAAGTTAATGATACTCCTGAAAACTAAGGACCTAGTCTACCACTTGTTAGAGACAAATAAACTAACCTGATTACATACAAGTAAAGATTACAGATGTCAGATGATACTTATTTCATGGGTAAGCTGGCTGTCAGCCACTAGCCAGGACCCTTCTTCATGAGTGCAGCATTTATTCCAGCCTCTGCCAATGGAAGTGTGAGAGCAGATGTTGGCAGACTGTGACATACATATATCTTTAAAACTTGGTGGGTCAAAAAATGCTACATTTTGATCAGTACATACAAGAATTCTGTATTTTCATAAATTATTTGAGGCAAACCAGTAAAATGCTATTAAGGACACGACATTGATAATATATGATGCTAACACTTCAAAAATGTAATTCCTATCATTTTAAAACAAAAGTTCAACAATGATCTTTAAACATTTTGAAGACAATACAAAACAGAAGATATTTCAATTAGCAAAGGGGTTTTAAAAATAACTTCCTACTAAATAAAGTTATCATGGGCTGGAGATAGCTCCACAGTCTAAGCACCTGCCTGGCAAGTACAAGGACCCAGGTTTGATCCCCACTACCAAATGCTGTGCCAGCCCCCAGGACACTGGGCACGCCATGCAGCCTCAGAAACTGGGTGTGGTGGCACACACCTGTAAACCCAGCACTGGGGAAGCTGAGTCAGGAATGGGTCTGAGGTGCTTAGTGAGTCTCTATACCAAATAAGTAAATAAATAAAATATTAAAAGAAAGCCACTAGTATCTAATGCATATCATAGTGGAAAAAAGATACTTTTTAAAATACTTAATATGATTATGGTCTCCTTTTTAAAAAATGAAATCCCTACATACATGTATCTAGTATAAGTTAGTATCTATTACTTAGATGACTCCACAGTCCTTTATCTTTCTCTTAGATAGGTGGCAAAAAAGGGATAAACAGACTGAAGTTTTTAATCATGGCAAATGAACTAGAAGTGTAATGTTCAAGGAATATTTTCTTGGATCATGTGCTATTTAACTGTATCTTAGTTTTAAATTTCCTGTATATCTTTTTCAAATGTGACTAACAATATATAACCAAGACAAAGGTTAAATTATTTAGTTTAAAAAAGAATCTCAATGATACAGATTCTAGCTTTCACACAATGACTTAAAAATGGTTTATTTCTGAATTAACACAGAAAACTCTTTTTACTGGTAAATTAGAGTGCCTGAACAGTCTGAAATGTCTGGTGGTAACATAACAACAACTACTGTCACTACCATCATCATCTTTCAGTTTATTTTTGGGCCATGTGTAAACCAATACAAACTTTCTAAATAAATGACAAACATTATTGAAGAAACATGAAATCTTCCCAGAAAATTTCTAATATCATTGTTTTTCATCATATAATCAACATATGACCTAAGATTATGACCAAAAAAAAAACCTTGATTAGAAAAGTACCAAGCACTGTAACATTTTGTGACTGAGTGCAAAGATTTTTTGCATATATATACACATATATGCATGCATACATGTATTTTTTTTATTTTGTTTTGTTTATGCAACTGAGCTATATCTCTGGCCATTTTGCTTATATTTTGTGAGGAAAAAACTTTTAACTATATATTTGGGAAATGGTATTTATCACAACTGACTTAAATGTGATAAATTATACTATACTGTGTAAGATCATATATTATTAATTCTATACTAAGACTGACAATTTCAGCAAAACTGAAAAATTCTGTCAATATATATTTATATGAATATAGTACATATGAATGTATTTATATAAAATATATGAATATATTTGTATATAAAATTTTTTGTAAAACATTTATTACACACACACACACACACACTTTTCATATACCCTAAGATACATGATGGATAAAATCTCACAAATAAATAAAAGGTGAATCAACAATTAACTTACTTGCCACTGAAAAGTTGTTGAGGGGATAAGGTAAATCCACATCTTGTGGTTTCTCTTTATATCCTATGAATGAGCCATCTGTCTTCAAAAGGAAGTATCTTGGCCTCCAGTTTTTTATATATTCTCCTACATAAAGAAAGCAAGCACATTAATGCTGAAAAACATTAACAGCAATTTTTAGTGCAAAAAGTTATGGTACAATATATGTCTTACAACACTGGCCTCCAAAAATATAGGCAATTTTCTTTTACAAAACAAAATACATGGGCCTACAATTAAGATTCAATGAAAACCCAAACATGTTTTGTTTTTAATGAGTTCAGACTTTGGTAATTCATTTGCATCCTTACTCCTTCAGAGGAGCATTGATCAGAGTACACATTTTGTTTAGTTTTTTTCATTTCAAATTGTTTCCAGAGATTATTTCTGGCCATTTTAACAGAACTTGATAAATCCACATATTATCTATAAATTTTGATGAAAAATAGTTCTTAAAGAAAATGAAATAGATGTTTCTCTTCCATGTATCATTAATTGTATAATTTAAAAAAATAATTTTCACTATTAAACTGTGACAATTTGTTTTCATGAGAAAATGTTTCATATCATCAAATACATCAAAAAGTTAAAAACACATGAGTTAATAAGGTCTAATAACATCACAAAGAAACATACACAAAAACAGAAGAACACACAGTTGCACTGTTGTGATTGCCTCTAGGTTCTAAGATGATTTGAAAGTTTTGCCATTCATGGTCATTTTGACGTCAGGAAAAGGCACAAGTCACAGAGAGGCAGGTTCAGGGAGTAAGGTCAATGAGGGCATAGTGTAATGCTTTCATTTGTCAGAAATTGCAACATATTATTTGAAATGATTCAAGAGAAAGAGGCAGCTGCAAAAGGATACTCAAGAAAGGGGACTTTCAGTACTGCTTCAGAAAGTGGCAGGAATGACTAGATAAGTATGTTCCAAGGCAGGGGCAGTGTTTTGAGGGAGGTTAATCTTCTATTGTAACAAATTTTATATTTAAACATCACTATATTGTTGACCATAGCTCACAATAACCAATAAATACATACTTTATCAGGTTTATAAATGAGCTTACACTTAGCATAAAAATAGACTCCTAATTCTAAGCAGAAGTGTTCCACATTACCACAACGGCTCACTGGTTACTTTGTTTCATTTTCCAGTTCTTCACTAGATCTATTTTGTTACTAAATCTCAAAAGCTGAATCACAGAAATCTTGGACTTCTCCCACTCCTTACACCACATGTAGCTAAGTCAACATGGACCTTACAAATCTTTCAGTCAGTTTAAACCAAACTGTACCACTATTAACATCTGGCAGTCTTGTTAAAACTCCATGACTGCCTTATCCCACTCTATTTCCCACCCCTTCCACATTACTCTTACCCATATGTATGCCACTATGAAATGTAACCTCACCACAGATGCACTGCACAAGTGGAGTCACCTTTTAAATCAGTAATACTCTGACTTAAATAAGAACTTCTTTACATCTTAAATATTACTCAGAACTCAAAGAGCTGTTTATGTAAAATGTCTATAACATTAAAACTAAATAAAGCTTTAAATTATTTATTTAAAACTAATAAAAATTCACTCTGTGTAACATAAGATTTACATAAAAGTAACTTTTTTAAAACCAAAAACATAGTGAGAAGAACAGCACTGCTTTGGATTTTTAAAAATCTCCTTAATGTCTTCCTTAACAGAAACAGCTGGATTTTCTTCTCTACTAACCACATTCAGTCAGTTGCAGTATGTTGCTTTGGTTGAAATATAGGGTAACATTTTGAAGACTAGCTATTCAAATAGTTATGTACGTAGTTCTTTGATACTACGCCAGAATTCAACATGGGATAGTTTTTAAAAGTTTTAGCATCAAAATAGACTCCTAATTCTAACAGAATTTAACATGGGATAGTTTTTAGTTGTAGTATGGAACCAGAAATTTCTCAACAAATTCTCTGTGCTCTGTTATAGGAAGACCTATAGACCTGTACTTTGAGTATTTTGCACTGCATGACTTTGGAATATGTTTATCAACTTATGCTGAACAACAAATGTTGATACCTTTCATACAACTGTATTTGTTATCACTGTAAATCTCATCAAAAGCACCAAGAAGCTATCAAGTTCATAATGGCAGGTATGTTTTCTGAAATTCTAATCTTTACTTAAAAGTTCAATTTTCATCATTCTCAACAAATACTATCAGTCTTTTCTCCTGAGTGAAGATACATTCTAAGTACTAAATTTAGAGACTATCACCCTGGACTGATAAAATTAGAATGTTTAAGTTTATAGTTTCCATTTTTAAAAGTTGAAATAATTCCTTTCTTGATTGCCTTTATTTGTATTTCTCTCTCTATAAAATTTAGTCATTAGATAGTAATACTTCAATTAATGATAGATTTTTTTAAGCTGTACAATGTAAGCCTGTCAGACTAAATAACAAGTTAGCATCAAAATAGACTCCTAATTCTAAGCAAAGATATATCAAAAATAAAAGTGAACTAAAATCCAATTGGAGGGGAAAGAAAAAACAGAAGAAAACATGAGATAATGAGATAATACCATTTTTTAAAATTTTTATTCCAACTGAAGCTGGACTTGATGGTGCACACCCACCATCCTAGCATTCTTGAGAGGCCAAGTCAAGAAGAGGACAAGTTGAAAGCCAAACTTGGGCAATTTAGCACAAGTAAAAGTGCTAGGGATGTAGTTCTGTGTGAATACTCTGGGTTCAATCCCCAGTACTAGAATAAAACAAAAAACTCAGTTAAAATCTATTATGTGGTCCACAAGGCAGACTTTCATTCGCCAAAAAAACTCACTACAAGTAAATATATCATGCGTCCTTAAACGTATTGTACTCAGTGAGATACTCATTCACACACAGAAAAAGAGAAGTCATATTTCCCTTCTTATTAAAAGAAAAATAAACATTATTTCTCTTGAAATGAATAATTTTGAGTTGATTCAGTTAATTAGTATTTTTGCTGTCATAATAAGCTAAAAGTTAGTTTTGAAGATTCTCAAGTATACTTTCTATTATGTCACTTTCATCTTCAGTATGAATGGACTTACTAAAACGATGTTTAGAATATATTCATTTCTTTTAAGGTGGACTCTTCCCTTTCCTCCCAAACACAACAAGGTTTCTAATCTAATATTATAGCAAGTGAACTTCTATTAAAATTCTGAAGTAAAGTTCACGTAATAGCATGGTGTATTGAACCAGTTAAATATACCCATTTCTGTAGTTCCAAAAATAGAAAGACAAGGTTGTTTTATTTCTGGACGAAGGCATGTCTTACAGAGGATAGAACAAAAACCTCAAAACTCAAGCTTTTATGCCTCTCAGTCAATTAGTACTGAGAAGGTTCTTAGCCTGAAATAATATAGAACATTTTGGGGGAACACTGTGTGCCCAACACAAAGCAATGAGGCAGCATTGTCCCTGCTGTCTACAGATGATCAGGGAAGGAAACTGAATACATCCATCACTCAGTAGTTGAAGCACACAGCTCAGATAAGGAACACATTCTCAGACTGTTCTAAAAATACAGATAAAATGTCCTACCACTCATGCAGCTTAGTCCCCAGAACAAAATTACCCTCCCTACACCCAATCCTTTTAAAATAAACTGCTACAAGTCGGCCACAACCTCATTTTTAAACAGCATTTGCACTTAAATTTATAAAAATTGTACTTTTATATTTATAGGTAACAAATTTCAACAAATTCGTAGTTGAATTAGTGTTGGCGATGGAAAGAATTATCAGAAAAAAAGCATTTATAAGGTATCAAGTTTCCAAAAAAATTTTCTATGGATAGCCACTATTAGTATGAAATATCATGATAAACCTACACGTTATTAACTGTGTCATCGGGTGACAGTGTAACAGAAAATGCTCACACACCTCAGCCAGTATAGTTTCTTAGTTTCCCAGGTAAAGTTTCTGTTATACTTTCTGTTACTTCTGTTTCTTACAAACAGCTGGTCACTGTGCTGCATACTGTGAGAACCAATCAGACAGCCAACGATCCCAGCCAGTGCCCATCAATGTAAATAAATCTGCCTCCAAATACTGATTTTTCAGTGTTTCTGTTTGCTGTTACAACAGAAATTTTTCAACTCCATTACAATTTTAGAATTATTCAGTTCCATCCTAATCTCTGAAACTTCTGAGTATTACCTTACATAGTAAAGAATGAGTTTCACCTTTTTTCAGTGACTTAATAATTTTTGAAAAGAGATTCTCCTGGGGCTAGGGAGATAGCTCAGAAGAATAAGTGCTTGCTTCACAAGCACAAGGGCCTGAGTTCAATCCCCAGTTCTGCAAAAAAAAAAAAAAAAAAAAAAAGTGTCTGCCAAGAAATTTTCCTGTATTATCTGGATGAGCCCTGAATCCAATTACAAATATCCTCATAAAAGTAGATTCAACACATGGAGAAAACAAAGAGGCAATGTGACCACAGAGGCAAATATTCAAATGATATGCCAACAAGTTCAGAAATACTGAAGCCACCTCATGCTAGAAGAGGGAATGGATCCTCCCAGCCAACCTTCAAAGAAGTATGGCCCTGCACATACCTTTTTGTCTGACTTAAAACCTCTAAGAAGAAATTTCTGTTGTTTTAAGCCACTTGCATTACTTGTTACAATAGCCCTAAGGAACTAACACAGCCTCTAATATAACCAAAGGAGTCTTTATTGAAGAACAACAAATATTCTTGGCATGAGAGGTATACAGATGCAATTATACATTCTAAATGAAAACACATGCACACCTCCACCTCACTCTAAATGGTAGAGGACCTATTCGACAATTGTGGAGCTGAAAGAATAATTCTTTTCTAGAGTTCAAAATCTATTGCAGATTTTGAAAGTTTGCTATAATTTGCTTCATTTAATAATTTATTTCCTCTAATCTATTTTTTTTTTTTTTTTTTTTTTTTTTTTTTTTTTTTTTTTTTTTTTTTTTTTTTTTTTTTTTTTTTTTTTTTTTTTTTTTTTTTTTTTTTTTTTTTTTTTTTTTTTTTTTTTTTTT